>JAJVDI010000016.1:600000-845952 GCA_022701445.1 Hortaea sp. C3G1500-4
TTACGTTCATGGCATTGAACGCGCCCGTCAGAGCAAGACCGATGATGAACATTAAGACCAGCGGAGCTGCAAGGTTAGTTTCGACATGCATAACCCAGCCGTAGCATAGCAAAGCAGCATCGCCCACGAATACCATAGGTAGCGCTACACTGATCCGCACCTTTTCCAAAGGAAAATTGCGCAGATCATTGGCTTTGCCTTTCACGATCTCGTATCCAATAATCTTGGCGGTGCGCCGAAAGTTCCAGTCCATCAACTTCCCAGCAAGACTAGGTGCCAACAAACATCCAATCCCAAAGGGAAGAAAGCACAGCCCAATTTGGAGAGCGTCATATCCGTAGATACGCTCAAGCAGATCCGGCGCAGAGGCCATAACGTCGTAGAATGCACAGTAAACAATACTATTGTAGAAAAGCAGTAGCGAGACATCCTTTTCCAGCAACAAGTGGAGAGCGTTCAGCGGGTTAGGTATTCTGAGTTGCCGTTGTTTGGCCAAGGCCTGCTGAGCTGTCCGCTGAGACTCCCGCGACGCGGTACGCGAGAGCGCATTCGTGTCTTCCTGTGCTTTTCGGTATTGCAGGTAATTGATTAGGCTCATGTTCCAGCCCTGAGGTTGTACACTTCCATTACCAACGACGTTTCTGCCGGTTTCTGGGAAGATAAGCGCGAAAGGGATGACGAAGACGCAGGCGAGAATTACCAAAAACCAAAAGATCCACCGCCAGCCTAGGAATTCTGAGAAAATGCCTCCAAGCACTGGCGCGAGGGCTGGGGCGACCATCGGTCCGGAAGTCGCCCATCCCATCCACATGCCGCGTTCAGCAGAAGTGGCAATGTCGGCGACCACGCCACTAGCGAGAGCAATTGTCCCAGAAGATCCTGAAGCTTGAAGACACCGGAGAACCAGCAGACCAGCGTAGGAGTCACAGCACGCGATGCCGATGCAAGCTCCAATGTAGACGGCAAATCCAATCAAGTAAGCAGGCCGTCGACCGGCCATGTCCGCAAGGTCGCCAAAGACGGTAGGCGCCAGACCTTGGAAGATCATATAAGAGGTCAAAGTCAGGTTGATGACACCGGAGCTGACGTTGAAATCCCTCGATAGCGTGTTCAGCGCAGGGAAGTATATGTTGGCTGACAGAGGTGAGAAGAATCCTGCCATGGCAACCATAAAGACGATGAAGCGCTTTTGTTGGATGGTGAATACGGAGAAAGGCGGCGAATTGGTCGTTGTTGGTTGCAATGTCCTCTCAATATCCGGCTCTCCAGTGTTGTCCTGGTCTTCTTCGGGGTTCGCTCCCGAATAGACAGAAGATCGTTTCGACCCTTTGTGTTTGCAAGATCCATCTTTGTGGTTCGATGAGTGTACCTCTCCATTATTCCTGCATTCCATAGAGTCCAATTCAAACGAGCGCGACTGCGACCCAGCTTCATTCCCGACCTGAACAGACATGATCCAGACAGAGAAACCAAGGTTCAATGTTCCTTGCCTTCATCCAACATCGCTGTTGTTGGCCCCAGGTGTGCAATGCGATAGAGTTATCATTGTAAGAATGGGCATCGTGCTGGAGATTACGGACATATCACAGCGATATCGAAGGACGTCTCGCGCGATGCGACGTGATGTTGTTGGTACAAGGTGCTGTGGCCTTGTGCCGGTCTGCCGTAGCGGTCGCTTTATCCGTTATCGCAGCGGGAATATCCATTCTCCACCTCTCATACGCCCGGCTTATTGCCAGCAAGCTCATTGGGCAACACCAACAGCGGCTTGCCGGACAGCTTGCATTCACTTCTGAATTGGCACTGGTAGGTCGAAGATAACTAGCCGAACAGGAAGGCACGGAGGCACGTCACTCTCTACGTCGAGAAATACGCTGAAGATGACGGACGTCACCCCGGACTTCAATGTCTGTCTCAAGGAAAAGGGCAGCCAACCAGTGCTGAAGAGAGAGCTGAATATCGACAAGATTGATAGCTTCTTGCAAGAGGCATACACCATTGTAAGAAAGCACGTTGCCTTGTCAGCGACACAGCTCCGTCTACTGACCATGGTAGAACAATCGCATATCAGACCTCACGCGCGAGCTCCGTTCCATTCGCCCATCTTACCTTTCTACCGCTGCCCCCTCCCGCCGGCGACACGATAGCAATCACGCGCGACCTCTATCGGATAAGGAGCGAGATGCAATAGATGCGCAATCGAAACAATTGCTTCGCCAACTAAATGGCAAGATCACCGAGCTTAAGCAAGTCGAGGATGTCAGAAACCAAGCCGCCGAGTCTATTGCTCTGAAGAAGCGGAATCAAGGGGGCTTGGGGGCGCTTGGACGATGGGCCGCAGGAGGCGCAGTGACTGCGAAGTCTCCGGAGGAAGCGGCAGAAGAAGCGGAACGCAAGA
The DNA here is from genome assembly GCA_022701445.1 of Hortaea sp. C3G1500-4. Lineage (NCBI taxonomy): Eukaryota > Fungi > Ascomycota > Dothideomycetes > Mycosphaerellales > Teratosphaeriaceae > Hortaea > Hortaea sp. C3G1500-4. The sequence goes on from JAJVDI010000016.1 coordinate 602,399, forward strand.
CGATAGCGGCGCATCGCGAGAGTGTGCTCATGTATCTTCAGTCGAAGCTTGAGGAAGCTGGCAGAGTCCAGAGCAACATGATGGAAGTCCGGCTCAGTCGAGAGATGGAAAAATCGAAATCGGTGCTCTCCAAGTCACGGCAGAGTGCAGGCGGTATTCCATACGCACAAGATTCTGGCAATCGTTCAGAGCTTACCAATGGCGTCACGGACTCGTCGAATGCTGCCGAGTATCACGAGGAGCTCGACGAAGAGCAGCAGCAGCTATTCGCTGAGGAGAACAACGAGATGCTCAAGCACTACAATACGCAGCTTGACCAGTTGAACGCTGCCGAGAAGAGCATTCTTGAGATTTCAGAGTTGCAAAGCACTCTCACGGCGAACATACAGTTGCAGCAGGAGCACATCGACCAGTTGGTTCAGGATTCATATCTGACGACTGAGAATGTGGGCAAAGGCAACAAAGAGTTGAAACGAGCTAGCGAAAGGAGAAGCATGGCTCAAGCTGTGTTTTGGGGCACTTGCGCGTTCTGTAGCTTTCTGGTGGTGTGGGATCTTGTATTCTAGCATAGCACCAATACCGGGGATCTCTGAATAATTTTTGAAACACAGAATCGTATGGCCTTTGCATGCAAAAAGATCAAGCAGGATCTAAGTCAGCAAATGCTCACTTAATAGACAGTGAAGTCCTCAAAATCCAGGCGGCGTCATTAGACTCTGTAGCGTAAAGACGAAAAGCGCGTAGAGATGTATCAGGGTATACTTTAAATTCTCTAGTGAGTCTTGTTTCCTACTTGACGGCTTCTGTAGCTGTCATCTAATGAGTTAAAACGAAGGCCGCCACAAGTCCAAGACAGAGCTCCATACAATCACTTGCCCACTTCAGCCGATTCGGGAGTGCCCGCTAGCAGCCGGTTGGGTTGAAGCGAATCGAGCCGGCGCCACGGGAGCTGGAGCCTCAGGTGCGGGCGGCCATGTCTACGGACGGGGGATCACACCTCAGGACATACTGAGATATTGTAGTGCATGATCGGGAAGAGCGGTCGGATGACGTTGACTCGACTTTCACGGTCTTGATAGCAACCCCACTCAGTCGCCAGTGGGTTTCTCGGTCAATACACCCTTTCGACTCGATGGTCAGTCACTGTCTTTGTGGTTGATCTGCTCCCCGAGTCAAGGTTCCGCCGAGGATACGGCGTCGACATAGACGACAGTACCGTGCGCTGGGTGTTCGGGCCGAGTCATCCTGCATTCACCACAAACAAAGACTCCAAATCAGCCCTGAGAAGGTTCGAATTGCCGACGCAAACTGCTGACACGAACCCGACGGGGAAATGGCGCCTACGACAGAGCCAGCACCGCTTTCCGACACTGACGCTGGCGAAAAACCGGTCCGCGAACAACTCAAGAAAGCATCCATAGCAGGCATGCAAGAAGACGCCAAAGCCGCGGCTTTGGCTGCGAACGGTGCGGAGAGTGAAGATCGGGGTAGGCTGCACCGGAAGCGATCATTCGAGCAGGCCGGTGGGGAAGGCGAAACGACGGCGAGCAAGCAGCAGCACACGAGAAAGCGGTCACGGGATAGCAAAGAAGACGAAGAAGAGGACAAGGAGCACAACGGAAAGAGAATGTCAGGCGAACGCGAACGGGATGTTCCTGATGCGAAGCAGAGTGCAACAAGCAGTGACCAGTCAGCGAAGCAATCAGGAACACCAGAGCGGGAAACTGAAAAGGCCCAACCCGCAGCACCCGATGCAGTGACAAGTCCGAAGACAAAACGAAGCCGTATACACTCGACCGCCACCGATGACACAGAGACTGGCAGCACACGGCCCTCTCAGAACGGCAATTCCGCCAATTCGAGCGATAACAAGGTCCCCGCATCCTCAGGGTTTGCAAACACTTCGGTCTCATCTCCATTCGCTAGCCTGGCGTCCTCGGCATCCTCGAAAACGGAGCAGCAACCACAGACTTCGGCCTCCGCCTTCGCTTCATCTGGATTCGGCTCGTTGGCTGGGGCGAACACGTCTGGGTTTGGCGCCATTGGCAAGACGACAGGTGGGTTCGGAGCTGGTGGTGGATTCGCTACAGGTAGCAAGTCGCCTCTATCCTCTTTCGCCTCCGGTGATCAGAACAAGGAGAGCGAAAAGTCTGCACCGCCTAACCAGTCGGCAAGCACATTTGGTGGCGCATTAGGCCAAAAGTCCGCCTTCTCAACAGCATCACCAGCTCCGTCAGGCGGCAGTGGATTTGGCAGCGGTACTTTCGGCGGAAGTCTTGGTGCCTCAGCCTTCTCTTCACTCCCTACTGCCCCGGGTGGCAACGTTGGCGGTCTTACCTCTTTTGCTTCTGGCAAGCCCACGCCCCCTTCATCTACTCCCAAACCAGCCAAACCTTTCGGTGCACCGCCAGACCCAGAAGGAGAAGCGGAAGCTGGTGAAGCCAACGAGGCTGAAGAGGATGCAAGCGGCAGTGGGGTTAAGAGTCCAGCTGCAGCCATTGCTCAAGAAGACGACCCTCAAGATGAGCGCTTTTTTGCGCAGCAAGTCGAGACTGGCGAAGAGGAGGAACAGACCGTCTACTCATCTCGCGCTAAATTGTACGAGTTCGTTACACACGAAGATGGCTCGAAAGGTTGGCGGGAACGCGGCTTGGGCGTTTTACGACTGAATGTGCACAAGCCTGAAGATAAGGGAACCCTCGCGCGTTTCTTGATGCGGGCAGATGGAAGTCACAGAGTGGTTTTAAATACCCCGGTAAAGAAGGAGATTTCGTTTGGGGCTGCGACAGGAGGGCCACCCCAAGCAGGGTTGCTGTGCTTCCTAGGAACCATTGACGGCAAAAGTGTGCCGGGCATGTTACAGTTGAAGGTGAGTCAAAATTCAATCTTACTGGCGCGTAGGCGCATCCCTTAATTTGCACGTGGTGATACGCATTGTAAACATGCTGACTGTCCATGTGCAGATGAAACAACAATTCGCTATGGAACTCTACGAAAAGATCAACGAGATCAAAGAGGAAATGTGAGCTTGCTCTCAAGGATCGTACGGCGAAGCCCAACTTTTTGTCTTGGCTACAGCTATTGAAAATATCTTTGGCGATAGGTTGCAACCCTATTGAAAACAACTTGGCTGTTCACGATCACGCTTTTATCCAAGCAAAGCTGCCTTAAGGGCGCACGTCCCTAAACCACAGTGTCTTTGGAAACTGCAGGCGATACTGGCATATTGAGGCCTCTTGGTGAGGATATCAACAATCTCATGGGCGGCAGGTACTGTTGGTTACATAGATGATACCACGCATAGCTGATACACTTGAAAGTATCGTGGTTCTCTCTTCCCATTCTCACTGCACGTACGAAGCTTTGATGGCAGTGATGAGTAGATTGTGTTCCGGACATTTTGCATTGACTGGCATGGCATTCCAACAGGCCTTCAAGCACGGTCATTTTCTCTTCTCGATGCAAGGTCTGTGGAAACTTCCGGGCAATGGGGTTCAACGATGCATGCTGTGCCGGACAGATCGCACGATTGCAATATTACATGTTTCATGAGCTTTGGGATACTTTACCATGTAGAAGCGACCGATAGTGAGAAAATCCCGCCTTCCTTACAGCACGCTCTGTGCCGACATTGAGCGAGTCTCTGCTCATTTAGATCACAACTTGAAGCCTTCCTCAAGCTTCTCTTCATCGCCAACTACTTGCAGGGGTCATTCGAATGGGCCAATGTGAAGTTTGTGGCATTTCCTCGGTGCATGTGAGCCACACCGTAACCCTATCTAGGTAAGTGCCAAGTGCGGCATAAGTCTGGAGAACCGCCCAATGACGCGGTGCCGAGAGAAGCTTGACGCATGTCTTACAGTAGTAGTATCTTTGATACTGTTGCGCACTACTGCTAATGTCTAGCCTCGACACGCAAGCAGCCATTGAAACTGCCACGCATGATAACCCTGGACAGCATTAGGGCTATCAATGCCTGCCCTTAGGGTTGTCGCGCAGCCAGCAAATCAGCGGTTCAGTAGTATTGCTGAGCTGCTAGTAGTAATTACGCCGCTGCGACTGGTGGTTGAGACTTCATGCTATGCGCCTCCATCTTCGTCACGCCTTGCTCTTCTAGCGGCGGGGGCACTGGTCATTTCGGCAGTCCCGCCCTCGAAGACCAGGCACGCAATCGGCCCCTACACCAGAGATGTCGTTGGCTGGAGCACTTGGCGCTGCGCAAGTCCTGGATGCTCTCGGAGGGCTCACAAGGAACTGGTTTGAGCAAGCGAAGGTTAGAGTACCCCAAGAAGTATAAGAGTAGCCAGGTCTTTCCCTCCATGGTCTTACATCGAATAGCCACACACAGTTACCACCCCCCCAACAACACTAGTCCACCAGGCCACTCGCTGTTCACTCCAACTTGATTTACTTCACCATGGCCCCTCTGTCACAAATCGCCATTGGCGCTATCCTCGCCGCCTCTGGTGCACTCGCCCATCCAGGCCACAGTGTTCAGGCCGAAGCTGCCGAGCGCGCAGAGTTCTTCAAACGCTCTCCAAAGTCGGTTCGCTCTTGTGCTCCGCAGTTGGAGTCTCGCGGCCTCAAGGAAGCTTCGCTGGCTCGCCGACAAGAGCTGGCTGGCAAGGCTCGCGCGAAGCGTGATCTTGCTGCCAAGCCAATGCTGTCTCGTCGTGACTTTGCGGCATACAACTTCTCCCACGAAGCTACTGAGGACATCAAGCTGGGAGGGAACGAGTTGAACTTGTTCGAAGACAACTCGAGCTGTGTCCTACAGCCAGAAGTCACTCAGGGTCCTTACTAGTGAGTTGGAACAATGCTGAAGTCAAGATCGGGATGATGCTGACAAGCTTTCGTAGTATCGATGGTGAGATGATCAGGAAGGATATTGTTGAGGATCAAGAGGGTGTACCGCTTTATCTGGACATTCAACTCATCGACACTTCTACTTGCGAGCCCGTCCCTGCTGTTGTGAGTATATCCAATGCTGCTCTCGTTTCAAAGGGATGGACTACTAACTTGGCATCAGTTTATGGACATTTGGCACTGCAACTCGACTGGCGTTTATTCTGGGGTCGCCGCGTCCGGGAATGGCAACGAGAACGACGAGAGCAACCTCGACGAAACCTTCCTGCGTGGCATCCAGCCTTCCGACAGCAACGGCATCATCCAATTTGAGACCATCTTCCCCGGTCATTACACAGGACGTGCCAACCATATCCACATGATCACGCACAACACTAATGACACGATCGTGCGCACCAATGGCACCCTGCTCGGGGCTAACTTCACCACTCAGGCATCCCATGTCGGACAGATGTTCTTTGATCAGGACCTCATTTCAATGGTTGAGAAGACTGCGCCGTACAACACAAACACACAAGAGCTTACGAAGAATGCGGATGATGACATTCTCGCCTCCGAGGCCGCAGACATGGATCCGTTCGTGGAGTACGTCTTCTTGGGCGAGGACGTGAGCGATGGTATTCTGGCATGGCTGTCCATCGGCATTGACCCAACGACCGACGACGAAGTGTCTTCTGCTGGCACATACTATAAGAGCGGTGGTGTTGCGAATGAGAACAGCGGTATGGGTGGTTCGCCGCCCGGCGGTATGAGCGGCAGTGCTATGCCCTCCGGCGCTATGCCTTCTGGTACCGCGGCCCCGTCGTCTTAGGAGTTCTGGGACTCTCGGGCAATACAATCGGTAGTTGATGTTTTTCAGCTCGTTGTTGGTGGCTGAAATCGATTGTGCAGGTTGCGCTGTCTTGCATCGTAGCGCTAGAAGATCTGGTACTCTCGGTGCTCCGGCTCCTTCATTGATGTATTGTAGACATTGATAAATTGGCATTCGTTATCAAACCATTACAAGCTTTTGCCTCTAAGCGTTGAATATCCGTCAGGTATTTTATCATCCAAGATTGCCCTCTATCGTTCCTGTGCGAGCTTCCCTTTGAAGTACGTTTTTGAAATATGCACACGTCTCTGCCCCTATCGTCCGCCGTCATCGTGATGTGTAGGCAAATGTTGCAAGCAAAATTCCAAAGCAGCTCCTGGCATTCTGCCTTCTCGCGGCAATATTTGGCTAAAGGCGACCGGCGAATGTCTTAAAAGCCTCTTTCACCTGGTACTTTCACCGATGTCTTTTCCCATGCATCTCGAGCGAGACTGGCATGACTGGACAATGTTCCGACTGCGGCGGGAAGCCCTTTCTCAACCAAAATCCTCTCCAATGATCCATGAATATTTCGCGTCTGCCTTCAACAAGTCCTCTTGCAGACCACGCAGCACGCAGAAAGACGTGTCGCATTCAGCGCGCCGTATGAGGCATTGCCCTTCTCACTTGGCAGCCACACTGGCTTGCGTCGCACCCGCCATATGAGAATCACCTTGCAAGCTCTCGGTGGACTGTAAGGCCCCAGAAAGGATGTAAAGAACGTCCGATCGTGGCCCAGAGGAGGACTTGCTGTCTTCAAACTGACACAGATCGAGATGGTAGCCGATCGGCAAGCTACAGCGTCTGCAAGCGACAGGATAACGCTTCTCGAACCCGTCTTCAAGCTTCATGATGATAGCGTCCTCCGCAATAGAGGCATTCACCGTAGTCTGGCGTCCTCCACACACATAGCTAGCATCACCCTCTCGCCGTAGTAATTGCTCAAGTGGCTTCGGCAAAGCGACAATCAGCTCGCTACACAGGCAATGGTAGGTCGTATATGCCATGTCGTAGATCTCGGGTTGCTCGCTGCCGCAGCTGAGCGCGCAAGCATTCAATCACTGCAAGGTCTGTGGCGAGTCGAATTCTGACGGAAAGGTCAACGATTTTCGCCCGAATCGAAACTCGACGTCTTTGTCTGGCAACTTTGTCGCTTGATGTTTGTTCTGAAGGCTTGTGGTGTAAGTTGGGGGTTGCAAGCTGCTAGCTGCTGCTGCGAATTGGAAGCAGATGCGAGTGGAAGCTTGAAGCCGAAGATTTTCCAGCAGTGGCGGGTCGATATCCTTGAACGCAAGCGGGTGTCGTCCCGTACGCAGCCGTTTGTTTCCCGGGCGAATGTCTAGTCACTGACTTCTCATGCTGTCTGCGATCAGATGCACCTCGAAAGCTCCTTCACACGCACGCAAATGGTCGTCACGTCAGACTCGACTATTCCGCTGTCACCCGGGCTTTTGACAGGACTCAGAAAAGTATAGATATCGTCTTGCTCGAGCTACCGTGGATCAAAGACCTTATTGTTCGCGGTTTCGGACTTGGGCAGAGTTGATGCATTCGTGGCTTGGGTCGCAGCATCGGCGGTAACTTGGATTGTCTTTTGAGCTGTCAATTGGATCGCAACTAGACATACATCTTCTGTCGTCTTTTTGGATTGTTCTATCTAGAGCTGAGTTGCAATTTAACTTGACATAGTAATCAAGATCCTGATCTGAGCTACAATATGATGAGTAAAACATTTTAATTATCTGAGGTCTTAATTCGTCCTGCATCCGAGACGAAGTCAATTCGAGCCACATTTTGGATGGATATCGATTTAAAACATTGCTCGACGTGGAACAATCAATCATGCGGTGATGTCCACTCCGAGGGAGTCTTGCAGGCTCCAAAGTCGGGCTTTAGTATCTCGGAAAGATAGCTCCATTCTCGTAGGCATCACAAAAGTGTCTTGCAGTGGAAGGATGCTTCACATCGGCTGCATGCATCTCTTTCATCGATGTGGACTTGACAGACATCCGTTTAACGAACGGGCTCGTGTCGATATGCATCTTTAGTCAGCAACTTACGCCAATAGATCGACTCACGACAAGTTACCAGAGTAGTCGATGATTTACTATCGTGCACGACGTCGATCTATTGTTAATCAATAGCTCTTCGCTTTGATTAGGCTTAATCGTGTTCTCAGGGGCCTTCTTGCAAGTCCTGAAGGGCGACAAGACACGAAAGTCATACGAAGCGAGATGTTGCTGATGAGGACTTTGCGTTCCAGGTTTCATCATAGATCAGTTCAGACTTGCTGTGGTCGCAAAACATGATACACGACTGCCACGCCATGCTCTATGTCTCAAGCATTTTCCATTTTTTCTGCTCTCGACCTAGAGATCATCGACCGTGGAGTATCAGTGTCTCTCATCGATCAAGACGTGCGTGTAGACGCATCGACTAGACGAGCTGCGTTCTCTAGTTGGGACGACTGCTAGAACGAGATCCCTAATTACGCTCGAACTCGTTATAAGATCGATATGAGCATCGGTGGTTCTGATCGTAGTCAACACGCCAATGAACTATACAAGTCTCAACCATTATCCTTCCATGTGAAAGATAGAAAACCACTTCCGCTTCGAACAATTGGTCAGTCAATGGTCAGAGAGCTGATCATCCGCATCGGTCCAAGGTTCCCGTGCGGCACCGCTCCGTTTATAGAGGTCTCGTTGGGCGTTTTGATGACTTCGACCCTTCTGTGATTGTGCTTGGCTTCCTTGCCAAATAATCCTCACTCTGAGACTTGCACGACTCTTTGGTCGAGCAACCCTGTTGCAAAGCGAAGCGCATGTGCAATACCCGTCTTTCCTATAACTGATGAGTTATTATCACGATGTCACAGGCATCATGCGTCAGCGGTCTTCCACTCCAACCATGCTCCTTACCATTCGTTTGAGGAAATTCTTGCGAGATCACCCAATCATTCGCAAAGCAATAAATTGAGCCCTTCGTCATGGAGATGCAACAGCAATGTTGCCCGGACGTTACTAACTTTTTTTGAAGAAGCAACATTAGACGTTGCAGCACATGCTGTGGGCGAAGCTTTCCAGATCCCTGATTTCAAGCTATGTCTTGGACGGGATATATGGGGATTCATGATGGCCCACAATCCCAATGTATGTATGCCGTGCCGTCTGGCGAAGATAGAGTGGTAAAGAAGCCGCACATCTGTCACGCATTACCATGTAGACACATCGCTATCAGATGCTCTAATGCGGGTTCACAAATGCTAATGAATTTTGACGATGTGGAACAATAAGTCATCTGCAGTAGGCGTTCGAAGCTCTCCTGCTGCAATCGGCCGTCTTCCACGGGTCTGTCGTTCGAGCCAGACGCATACATGTAAATAGCATAGCCTTTGCCATTGGACGTTGAACGTTGAACGATGAACGATCGAACAAGGGCTATTTCTGTTGCGAGAGCCGCATAGTCTCTAAAGGGCCCATCATGACTTCGGCGATTGCGTTCATGCTGTTGGGATTGGCGGTCTCAGGAAACCTTAGAATACCTGGCGATCAGAAACTGTGCGCTGTCTTTGTCATGAGATTCCATTATTACCCAGGATCGCCGACTCTGTGTTGCAATGCCGCTTCCGCCTGCCACGAGGGTTTCGCACGAGCATTTTGATGTATGGCCGCATCGTGGCTCTGAGAAATATCAAGGGGGAGTGATCTTGAGAAGCTACCTAGGTAAGCTTGGTTGCACAGCGGCGCAGTGGGACTACAAATCGCCATGCGATCAGACTCAGCGATGCGCTACCCTATCGCAGACCATGCCACTCAATGTAAATGTGTACAGATTGCTGAGCGTGACAAGGGGCAATCGACTGCAGCGACATGCTAGAGCTGATGTTTCGGGCGCTCAGCAATAATAATACTATGTACTGCCTACTGCCTACTGCAGGTAGTAGTACTATGTATACTACTACAGTGGTTGCCGGGGTTAGAGTTGGGCAACAAGGCAGAAGCCTGAAACACATTGGCCTTGGCAGCATGTGATCCGACCCGATGACGTTGAACTTAGGAGGTAAGTGAAGCCCACACCTCACGTCCGACATTCGCCTTGCTGCCCAAATCATTGATTGTGTCCTCTCTGCTCTGTCATTCAGCAGCCAGTTGGCAAGCGATCAATATTCAATCAATATCTCCAACGATTCAGCGGCCAACGCCGTTCAGTGCCGCTTACTCGAACATACAGGCCATCCTTGCTGATTGGGCAGCTTTGGTCTGCTTATGGTCTAGGCCAGACGAGAAGTGACGCACGACTGCATCTGCAACTCAACTTGCTTGTCTTACAAGCCAGCCACGCCATTCGGCTGAACGAACGCACGCCAGTTTCTGCACGCACGCAGCCCTTTTCTTCCTCTCAACTGTACCACCACGTCGCCAGGTACTTAGATAGCAGGCCCACCATTCTGCTGCGGTCAAGAGTGCCATCAGTCACAGTTGGTGCAGACGGCAGCTTCGGCTTGAACACGTTTACCCCACCTTCCTTCTCACCACCAGGTTGATCTTACGCACCACACCTCACCTAACATCGCACTCCGAACATGTCTCGCTACGGTGGTGGCGGCTATCGTGCCTCCGCTGACGACCTGGCGTACGGCGACTTGCCGCAGCGATGGGATCGCGACCGCTTCGAACGCTTCGGAGCCCCGCGCGGTCCACCTCCACCGCCTGGCCCACCTCGCGGTTACCACGAGGACTACCACTTCCACGAGCGCGACTCTCCCTATCGGCGTGATGTCGCAGTCGCCGACCGTATTGACGACCCACGACGCGGCTTCCAAGAGAGGGACAGATATTGGGAGGATGACCGCTATGCACCACCTGGCCCTGGCCGGGCCCGACGCAGGACTGATAGGGAGCTTTTTGGAGAGGTCGATCCCCGAGAAATAGCTAATATGGCCCTCGTCCCTGCTCGCAGGAAGAGCATTTCACGGCCGGAGAGAGACATTGATATCGACATTGACATTGACCGTCGCAGTGGACCGCCCCGCCCTGGCATGATCCGGAGGCAAAGCAGTTGGGATGCCTTCGACAGACGTCCTTCTCGATATGATGAGGAGGAGAGAGATTATCGTATTCCTCCCTACACACCAGTGCCCTTGCCTATCCGTCGTCATGAGCATGATTACGAAAGAGTACCGTATCGGGACTATGAGCCTGAAGACTACCGCGAGGTCGAAATTCAGCGCGAGAGATCTGTCCATCGGCGAGGAAAGCCAAAATCGGAGGCCTCCAGGAGCGAAGCGCGATCACACAGAAGCAGCAGGCCCCCAAAGTCTGTTACTACCCGTCGTACCTCTCCCAGCAGCGCCAGCAGCGAAAGCTTCGAGGAAATCGAGAAAGAAGACTCGATTCACGATAGCATTGCTTCTTCGGTACCAAAGTTCAAGAAAGGCAAGACAAGAATGCCGAAGAGGCTTGTCATGAGGGAGGCGATTCAGGATCTGGGCTATCCTTATGATGAAGAGGAGGACTTCTATGTGCTTCGCATTGCACTAGAGAAAGAGCAGATTGATGAGGTCATTAAGATTTCGGAGCAGTACAAAGCGGGAGGTGAGTTTCAGAAGATTTGTGTCTTTAACCTGAAGGCATATTGCTAATTGTTGGTGCCAGGTACCAAAAAGGTCTATCGATTCGAGGAAAGAGCCGAAGTTGAAGACCCACCAGAGCCACTGCCCAATGAACACGAGGAGGTCAGACGTACTGAATGGATCAACCCACCAACAATTGTGTTTGGGAACGGTCCTCGCTCGGAACGTACTCGTTCTGTCAGGGATCCGTCTCCGTCAAGCCGTACAGCGACCACCCGTCACACCCATCGATCTCGTTCGAGGGCGCACTCTCGCCGTCCATCATCGCCGGGAACCATTGTTCAAGATCGACGGACCGTCGTCGAGGAGCAGCCGCCGCCACCACCACCGCCAGCTGCCGCGCCTATTCCGCCTCCCCAACCTGCACCACCAATGCCGCCCCCAGGGCCCGAGTTTTACGAGGATCGCCGTACCATCATCGAAGAGCGCGCTCCGTCAAGACATTCAGGTGCCATGGTGGTCCAAGATCGCGACTACCGCTCTGACCGCGACATCCAAGCCGAGATTCGCGCCCTAGAAGCCGAACGTCGCGCCCTGAAGCTCGAACGTGAAGCCGAAGAGAGGCGGGACATCGCCACACGCATCCGCGATCGGCCATTGACTGAAGAAGAGTATCACATGGTCGAGTACAGCGAGCATCGCCCCCGAGAGACGCTATACATCGAGGAGCGTGAGCGGGAGAGGAGTCCACCACGTAACGTGATTCGGGTGGAGAAGGACCGGAAAGGTAGGATGGCTTTGGTTAGATCTGCTCACTAAGACTTCCTATACATCGGACACGACGGGTGGGTGATCACAGCACCATTTGTTCTTCACTCATTTGTTCCAAAACACGCACTGGTGCGAGCATCTGCTAATAGATTGTGCTTTGATTTAGCTGCTGAGAAGAAGAGGAGAGCTGTGGCTCTGGCTGTCGGTACGCTTACTTGAAATCTACGACCATGTGTCAGACGGCCGAATCTTTTCATTACTACACGAGGAACCCTTCACGATGTCACGACATTTGCGCGTTGTGGATTTTACATCAGGCTTTAATTACGGAAGCCTCGATTTTCTTTGGTACTGGCAACGGCGTTGGCACAGCGAAGATAGCACTGTAGGCAGACATGTAGAGCATCAGTGCACGAGCGCTGTCGGGATTTTGCAAGAAATAATCATGCATGCTTTGGCGATCGTGAACCTGTGCTTTGAGGGTACACTCTTCCGTGCTATCAATGATATGCATCCGTGTTGATTCTAAGGTCTCGATGGCGTGGCATGGACAGCCACATGTGTCCAATCGCAGTGCTTTTCCCATGCGGCGCTGTGCTTCCTGTTTTCGGAATTACTTGCAGCAGCCTGCAGCTGAGCCGCCGACGGTAGACAGACCGCCTGTGAACCCTGCTTCTCATTGAACACAGGGCGACGGGTGATGATCCCCTAATGTTACCTGTCACTCTGCAATTGCAGTAGTGTGCAATCCAATGGCTACGGTACATGGAGCGATCCCGGCGTCCAGCTGGTTACGGTAAGGCCGCTATTTGGTGGCGGTGCCGCTGCTGTCCCGCACGGTACCGCATTTGCATCTCACATCGGACCAATTAAACTGGGTGACCTTCGCAATGGTAGCAAACGGCGAGGTGTTTCGCCAATCGACCCATTGCGATAGTGGTTGGCTCCATGTGTACTGTACAATCGTTTCACTTCATGGCTGGAATCATGACGTTCCTCATGCCATTCCAAGGATATCGTAGATGGCACAGGTCCTGTGAGCTGGCCTGTACAGCATACATCGACGCATGGTTGGTGAAGTGTGCGAGCCAATTCGGGCAGCCTGGGCAAGCCATCCGACGCGCTGTGGATCCTCTCCTCCCGGCCGCTTGGGTGCTGATTCCGCTTTCCCGGGATAACTTTGATCACACTCCCACCTGTACAGTAGCCTGCATCTGCCGCGACGTCAACTTCTTGTTAGGCTCTCTACCGTCGTGCCCGGCGCGCTTGCCTGCATCGCCAGCCCCTAACAGCGTCATCACCTGGAGTAGTGAGCGACCGGGCTCTTCTAACTCGTCTCTGCGCACTACCTCCGCCCCAATAATCGCCGCTTGGAGAAGGAGGGAGGCGGTTGGAGGGGCAGCCAAAAGAAACTCCAAGTGAACCTCTTAGCGTCCGTCCGTGGGCGTCTCTGGGGGGGGCGGCGGCTCCGGCTCCGGCTAACCTCCCACATACAATTACTCCCACCGGCGCGGCGCGCGAGCTCATCCTCCTCGGTCGGTCCTTCTTCTAGGTCGCCTCTGCATGGCTCGTCGTCTGGATAGACTCTTCCGTTCCTGTCACGCCACGTTGTATGCGCCGCCAGCGCCGCCATCCGACCCGAGGTCCTCCGCGTGCATGTCGATTTGAACCCTGGCCGGAGTCCTCCGCCAAAGCCGCCGATCCACGTTAGATCGCTGTCACACACCCAAGACTGCCACTTCTTTGCTGATTGGGACATCTGGCTCCACGCTCTCAAAGCCGTCATCCATCGTGATCCTTCACGATTCGCGAGTCGACTGATTGCAGCGCACCCGTCAAAGCGCACCTGTAGCACTAGCGGTATCCTGTAAGGGTCACCCTGCTGGCACGTTATTACTTCGCCGAAGCTAGACGAGATCATCGAAAATGCGTTCAGTCTCCCGGCGGTTGACCCTAGGCTAGTATTGACATCTGGAGCTCGACATCCGCGCCCATGGCTCCTGATGGAAAGCGGGACGACAGTAGCGACGCCGAAGCTAATGATGACAAGGGCCAAGAAAGCTCTGTACCTTTAGAAGCAATCAAAAGACTTTCTCGCAAGCGGACCAAAACTGGATGTCTGACCTGTCGTAAGCGCCGCATTAAATGTGGCGAGGAGCGACCAGTATGCAAGAATTGCATCAAAAGTAAACGTCATTGCGATGGCTACAACCAGCGCGTGGTGTTCAAGCCTCCTACCTTTGACTACAGACCCACCCCTCATGGCGGTGCGCATATTACATTCCAAGCCGGTCCAGTCCCTGGCCCAGCAGCGCCTCACGAGACAGAGCTTTTGCCGCCGGGCGTAGATCTAGGCTCCCATCTCAGGTCCAGGCCTGTTGAGCATTTCGCCGGCGGCTTCGACGCGACAAATTTGCCCTATTTCGAACAGAATCATCACCCTCAGGTACCGTTTCCTCCTAGCCAGACTTCTTTCGTGGCCAATGGGGGACCACGGCCTGCTTTCCCAGGACACCCGGGGTACGGTTCTCATCACCCTGGCCAGCATGAATGGTCTCCATTCTCAGTCCAACAGCATGCTTCGAACCTCCACAGTGGCCCAGGAATACCACAGGACAATCTTACTCCGACATTTGCTCTACCGGAACGAGATAATCTCAATGAACAACAGAGGCTGCAGCAACAGCCGGCCATACCGGGATTGCCACGCGCGAATAGTCGGCAACACAACTTCCAGAACTCCTTTGCAGACAGCTGCAATTCTGATATTTCGCCATCAAATACCAACGCAGCGCCGCATTCTTTTGTGCCGCGGCAGAATGAACAAATGCCACCCTGGTCATCCAGAGGTTACGTCCCTCGACCTGAACTGGTCCGTCCGATCGACTCCCAAGAAGTATTTCCAGCTGCACCTTATCAGTGGCCACAGTCTCAGACAACCGCGGCTCCTGCACCTCAAGCACCGCAGCATTCTTCTCCTGAGTATCACGACTACCAGGCGAACATACCAATATCGGACGAACCAACACACATATTGAGCCAGGCAGCCGTTGAAACGCTGGATGATGACTACTACGACGTTCAGTCGGACGAAGAAATGGGACTCAATACTGCTGCCCTGATGAGGCCTGGCGACAATGAGCACCAGGCGTTGAGTGGCATTCTCAATGGCAATCATATCAACATACCCGAATTGCAGATGCGGCGCTATGACACTTTTATCTATGCAGGAATGCTCGACCACTATCGTGTAGAAGAACATGCCAACCCACTTCGGAATCCCGCGACCGCAAGGGTTTTTGCACACTTTATTGCCGTCACCGGCCCGAGTCTATCCATTTTCGAGCGCCATCCACGGAATACATCCGTTCTCTTCACCGAAGGACATGTTCCGACCTCGCAACAAGGTCTATGGACATACACAATGCCCATGGCTGCCTTGCGTAACCAGGGCTTGCTTCATGCCATGCTGGCTTTGGCGTCCCTTCATATTGCGAGACTGACAGGGGCATCAGTAACGCCCTCGATGCAGCACTATGCCTGGGCTCTCAAGCGAATACACAAATGTGTCGGACACCCAAAGATGCGCTTGAAGATGACTACCATAGCTGCTAGCATGCTGCTGGGGTTCTACGAGGTAATGACAGCAGACCACATGAAGTGGAACGCACACTTGGCTGGATCCAAACAACTTATCACGGAAACCGACTTTGTGACTATGACACAGCAATTCAGACGCATGAAACTGGAAAGAGCTTCGCGAGTCTCTTTAGGCGGCAGAACCTCCTCTATGCCCTCTCTCAACCCTCACGATGACATTCTAGACCAAATACCTGACGTCGACGAACGGGTAGTAAGCCAAATGGTAGGAAGAGAGGTTAGGTACGGTGACCACGGCCAGATCATGTCGCCGACGGAACGTATCCCGCCCCAGCTTGATCTGACCAAATTTGAAATCTTAAAAGACCTCTACTGGTGGTACTGCAAGCAGGATGCTTATCAAAGCATTATCAGTGGAAACTCACTCTTGTAAGCCAAAAAACATATTCACAAGAGAAGCAGCTGACTAATTATGAAAAGGATGAATTACGGACGATGGGCAAATTGCCCCCCACGCGCACCACTTGGAAAGCCTGATGCGATATACGGCACTTTTGACCATTTGATCTTGCTGCTTGGTCGTATAGCGGACTTCGCTGCGCGAGATAGACCTAGGAAGTTGAAGCAGATTGAAGTCAACGGTGGAAGCTGGAGGCCTGCTCCAGGCATGGACATCCCTAGACCTCCTCAGCCAGCTGCACCTCCCACGCCACATTCAACCCATGCAAATCTACCTCCTCAGGCACAAGCCGGATTCCCGCCTCAATCTACACCCACAATGCCTAGTTTCTATGGCATGGCGCCGCCGCCTCGCCAGAATGTGCAGATGCCGTCATCTTACGCACCGCTAAATGGCATACACACGCCTCAACGATCTCCTCCAAATGATTCGATGGATTTGAACGAAGCAACGCAAGCCGCGTTGAGGGAGTATGGCGAGATACGTGCGGCATTGCATACTTTCGCGGCGAGTCTTGGTGAAGCGTACCAGCCACTCCCACCCGAATACCAGCCCGTCATTGATTCACCCTTCGGATCGGCTCTGGTTTATCGAACATTTGACATCGGGACGCTGTGGGGCGTTTACAATATGTGCATGATCATCGCCATTCGTTCGCACCCGCATATGCCTCCAGCTGCTCACATGGCGGCTGGCGTCGCTGCGCAGCAGACGGCCCCGTATGCTCAAGAGATCGGCCGTATAGCTGCGGGTATTGTGCCGGGGCCACCCGATCAGCCGCTGAATCCCAGTCTGGGTGCTGCTCTATGTGAGAGCTGCATGCCATCCTTTTTCGCCGCCATTCAGTATCAGGATGCAAGGCAGCGTCACGCAACTATCACCAGAATCCATAGTATCGCGCAGAGGACAGGCTGGGGCAGTGCAGAGGTGATTGCGAATGGATGCGAGACATCCTGGGTCAAAGCTGCTGCGGCTGGAAGGGGGCCTCCATATACACGCATTGCGCGAAATCGTTTCAGCGACGATCCGCGGGTCAATGGCAGCTGGGAACGGCTTGATCCTAATGCCATCCCGAGCTTAGAAGACGATACCGACAGGCGATTAGTTAGGACCCAGCCACCCGCTCGCTTGAATTGGGCTATTGGTATCATGGGCACGGAAGATGATGTCGTGATGGCGGACTAATGCAGATGAGAGAGGTTTTCATGGATAGTTTCAACAAACTCCGATTGCGAGACCATTAGTGTTAATAACAATTGTCTCTGTCTCCGACTCTCTTATCTAGTAGTGTCCTCCCCTAGTCACAATTTTTAGCCGGGATCCGGCTCTTGGACTAGAAAATTCTGTGCAATATACTGTGCTCTTCCTGAAGGAGCAATGAATCTGCTGTCTATCAAATGCTGCAATCCCGGGACATGAATTCCGGCCTATGGGTTTCGTCTTAGAAGACATAAGGCTTACATTGTCCTTTACAGTACTATCAAAACGATGACTTCACCATGAACATGGATAGCTGCTACGTAACAAAAGATGCCTATACCCAGCATGATGTATGCTGAGTGTCCTGCTGCCTGCCCATAACTGGTTAGGTTTAAAGACCGTTACTGGCAAGCCGATGTACGATAGGTCTCGATTCTTGTCTACCATGAATTGTGTCATTCATTCTAGACCGCCCAAGGAATCTAATAGCTATCCGCAGCCCAGGAACCCCTCATCTTCTTAAACTCCTCCGCCTCCTTCAGTCCACCGCTACTCTCAAGACCCATACCCCGCTCGACCCACTCCTGCGAACCCATCTCGCTGAGTCGACTGAGCGCTCTCGCGAACGCAAACGCCTCCTCGTCCCCGCTGAATATGCTACTGTTCTTCAACATCGCCACGTTCATGTCCAGATCATTCATCATGGTACGCATCGCATCGCTGAGATCCTCGCCTTCCGCGGTCGACTGGGCGGCCATCTTGGCCTTTTTCAGCCCGGTCTTCGATCCGCTCTCAAGCGCATCGGCGATCTCGTCTTTCGCCAGGAAGAGCTCGGTGAGGGGCACCGCGGTCGTGAGGACCACTTTCGCTTGGGACTCGTATGCGGCGTCGAGGAAGGTGATGAAGCGCCGGGCCAAGTCTCGACTTCGGATGTTCATCCCCGGGACGTCGGTCACGATGAAGGCGTCGTAGTTGCGGCAGAGTTCGATGTAGTCCGCTGCGCCGGTCGCTTTGCCCATGAGCTCGTTGAATGTGAATCTGCATGCCCGGCCGGAGGCGCGGGGCACTATAATCTCGCGGCCCCACACTTGATGCCGCGCTTCGTGGGGAGGCTCCTCGTTGAAGTCGCCGAAGAAGCGGAACCAGCTCTCGGCGTGTTGTTTTGCAGCAGTATCTAATGGGTGGTGGTAAACGCCTGAAGGAGGCCTCGGGACTTTTCGATAGTCGGTCTTAGAGTCCAGGTTGATGATTCGAAGTCGGCTCAGGAGCAGGTTGATACAGGGTATGAAGGATTCGCGTTGGATGCCGTTCTTGTACAGCTCGGTCGGGTGACGATTACTTGTAGTGACAATTACGGTCCCATGGGCCATCAAACTCTGGACCAGCCGGCGTAAAATCATAGCATCGGCCACGTCCGTGCATTGGAACTCGTCAAAGCAAAGCACCGTCGCTCTTTCCGCTATGGTCGAAGCGACGAACGGGATGCCGTCCACATCATTTCCATGCGCCATCTTCATCTTATGTAGCTCCTTATGCACATCCTGCATGAAGTTGTGGAAATGGATCCTGGTCTTGGAGAGGATGTTGTCGGGGAGGGTGTCGTAGAAAAGGTCCATCAGCATGGTCTTACCGCTTCCAACGTCGCCATACATGTACAAGCCCTTGATATAATTCGGGTGAGGCTCCGTTCTGACTGTGTCTTCCTGCGTGCTACTGCCAAACAAGGAACCTAGGAGGCCCTTTTTCTTGGGCTGTAAAGATTCCACTGTAGGATGGACCACTTTGGGTATTTCGTACTTAACCAGATCGTCGTGGAGGTCTTGTAAAGATTGGATCAAGTTCCTCTGGTGCTCATCGTCTCTTAATCGCCCTGCCTTTACCCGCGCATCGTATTCATGAATAGGTCCTTGCGGTTTGTATTCCGTTTGTCGGTACTCTGCCATGGTGGCCATACCACGCCGGCCTGAACATGGCGATCGCTGTGGATGCTTGCTCTGGCTGCTATTCTGTCTGCCATTGTATAATGCCTCTCTTGGTTCAACGCGGTGGGGTCGTGGCTGTTTCGCTAGGCATTCGGAGCATAGTGCTCTTCGCTGGTGGTATGGCGCGCCGGTTCTCACCGTCGACCTGACAATGCTTCTCAAGACGGTCAACGCGTCCGCGGAAGCCATCTTGAAATTTGCAATCAAAAGAGAATGTACCAATAAGAAATATAAACATCCAACAACAGAACGGTTAGTGGTAGGCGGAAGTGCTCGTGCTGAAGCTCAAGCAAGCTTGGGGAGGAAGAAGGTTGAAACGTTCTCGGCTCGGCAATTGAAAAAGCCGAGGATGCTGCCGAACTAGGAAGTACCAGACTATAGCATCACAAGCCCGTAAGAATTCAAACGAAAAGGTTCAAGTCGCTGAGATGTCGGGGATGGATGGGCATTCATAGCCCGCCCAGCTAATGTTTTCGCTATGCACGCTGATCAAAATAAATGCAGTCACTGCCGGAAGACAGTCGAAAAAAACAACTGAGCTTGTCGTGTCATCGTGAGAAACCCCTCCAACCCACGCGGCCCCCGAGAAGCACATGGCCGGCTTCCCAAATATCAACGCCACGCTCAGCCATCCATATTAAACATCAGCATTTCCCTTCCCGGTCCGAGCCCATCCCCAGAAACATGATATCGATACTTTAAGCCGCACTCGATGCATCGAGCTCAGCTGGATTACTCGGAGATCCAGCCACAGCAGGTTCGTCCGTCGATTGCTTCTCCTTTTCGTGAACACCCTCACCCCGACACAGCGGGCATGAGTTCCGCCCTTGAGTGAGCCACTATCTTTCGTCAGTATTCGCGTCTACGCAGTCAAACGATTGTTGGTGAATGGACTTACCTGATCAATGCAATCCTGGTGGAACAAGTGATTGCACTTGACCAATTTCCTTGTTATCTCCTTTGTATTGTACTCGCACAAACACACCAGACAGCGCTGCCCAGCTTCAATGTCGACCCTCTCGCCGCCTTCAGCAGCTACAGCGACAAGTTCAGCAGTCTTACTTGCATCTGCCTGCGCTGCAGTGTTCTCTTCGACAGTGTACAAACCGCCAGCCTGCTCAACATCCTCCTCACTTGCCACCGGGGCTTTCGCCGGGCCGAGCAAGGCGGATAGAAGCATCATATCCTCATAGGTAGGGTTCTCGGTGAAAAGACTCGGGGTCGTGAGGATCGGATGATTTTCCGGGTACGAGCCGCCAAGGACGTAGATGATCCAGCTACGGCTATCGTTGGCCGTACCGCTGCTATTCGCACCTTCGTTGCTATTGTTGGGGCTACTGGACGAATCGGTGGCGTTTGAGGTGCTGCTTCTGGACAGCGAAGGGAGGTTATCTGGCTCAACCACTCCGTTCCGACGGGGATGTCCAGAAGCGAAGCGTGGATAGTGAATATTAGGTGCGGTGTCTGAGCGCCTGTGTGAGTGGCGGAAGGGCTGCGACTCGTCGCCAGAGGACATCAAGTTCGTACTTGAGTGAGCGGAATGCATAGAGGCCGTTTCCTCTGTGTGTGAGCTCAACGGGTTGGCCCCTGCTGAGCGGTTCATCTGGCTGTTCAAACGTGATTCTGCACTAAAGTCTCGGACCCACGACGAGGGTCTCGATTGTGCTGGAGTGCTATCGCGGCTAGAGATGCGGCTCAATTCCGGACTTGGACTGGCCGGTGTTGCCGGAGGAGGGCGTGGCTCAGGACTTGAAGCGGTACTGGCCATACTCCAGGGACGTGGGCGTCTTCGATCGGGCGAACGATGGTCTCGCTGATCATCTAATCGATCGCTGATCCGGTTCCTGCCCATGCCAAAGCCTCCCATGCTTGCTCTCCTGCGATGCCTGAACGATGTTCCGTTCTGAGGTGGTCTCAATATCGAGTCGATGCTGTCGTGGCCGTTTGCGCCCAAGGGGGTGGCGGACAAGGGGCTTGGGAAATTGCCAAGCGCGTCGATGAAAGGGGGTATATCATCTGTAGCTGATCCTGCTCCGCTGCTAGAGTTTGGGTTAATGGAGCGAATGCCTACTATGATGATTGGCACCATGCGGCCTTCAGAATTGCTTTCACCTGCCTCGCTCGAGTCGCCGGGGCCGGTGTTGAGGGGTGGGGTCGGATTCCCGGAAGCACCAAATCTGAACATACGGAAGAAGTTCAATGGCCCCTCCCGAGACGCGTCGCTCTCTCCATCTGCGCCTTGTCTCAAAGCAGAAGCTATGCGACCATTCTGCAAAGCTCTCAGGAAGCCGTCGAAGCTGCCATCTTCGCCACCCGAGCCGACATCTCCCATAGTCGAGCCTGTCAGACTTCTCGCTTCGCTGAGGGCCTGGTGGTCGTCTCCCATTAATGTTGCTGCGGTGGCTGCAGCTGCCACTGATAATAGTCTGCTCAACATGGCGGCCTGGTCTTCGTTCCCACTCCGTCTCATGCTCCGTTCGGGTGATCTTCTCCGCCGTAGTGAGGAAGTCAGGTGTCTGAATGGGCGATCCGGTCGCAATGCATTGAGCCGTGAGTTTGAGCGGCGATTCGAATGCGAAGAGCGCGGCTGATGGTCCAGCTCTTCGGGAGGAGGAGTGAATGGTTCTTGATCGAAGGTGGAGCTGATGTCGATTGAGGGAAGGCGGGGAGGGGAATAGTGGTCGGCGCCGCTATCGCGATTCATGCCGGGTTGAGTGGAAGAGAAGCGGGGGTGAAGCAGGTTGAAAGGGAGTGGTGAAGGACGGGGGTCACGTGTCGGGTTACTTCTTCGGACTGACAAAGCGTTGCGTAATCTGGAGGCCGTCCGCTGAAGGTTGACCCGCCGCGAGCTTTCACTGGGGTCTGCATGTGGATGCGGATCTGAGTCGGAGTTCATTGCGGCGTGGGCCTGACTGTTCGTGACATCTGAGGTGGACGGTCGCAGAATCGCATCTGGAGTGGACTGTCGGAGCAGCTGAGATAAGCGGTTAATGCTGGATGCGCGTGAATGTGGCCTTCGCCTCGGACGCGCTTGACTCTGCTGCTGCTGCTGCTGCTGCTGCTGCTGCTGCTGTTGGCCTTGAAGCAGCCAACCATCTTCTCTGCCTCCATCTTCCCTGTCTCCATCTCCTCGCCCTCCAGTAGGAATAGCATTATTACCGTGGTGGTGATGGTGGTGGTGATTATCCCCATAGTCGGCGTGATCGACGGTCGAGTGTCGGGTTGTCTGCCTCAGGATCGACCTCCTGCTATTGCCACTTTCTCCCACGCCACGTTCATTCTCCCCTTGCCCCTCCCTCTCCCTCTCACGCCGGACGGGTTGGGAGGCTCCCTGTCCCATCTTGGCTACCTAGGCGAGCTTGGATCGAGCCATTCAAGTTCCCGTCAGATGCCCATCAAACCTCCATCTCTCTCTGACTGTCTTCCACGTTCCGATGATGATCTACAAAGATTCGCTGGACTAGTGCGTACAGTAGTGTGCTTGCTGGTCCTTGCTCCTGTGGTAATAATACAACCTCGGCGGGCTAGAGAACGATAGTAATGGTAAGCGGCCCTGTCGGGGAGGACGGTGGTGATGGTGGCGGTGGCGATGGGGGGTAGTGTCAGACGAGGTCGTTTAAGCGGCGAAGAGAGAAGAGAAGGAAGGCTGAGTGAGTGGGCGAGTGGGTGAGTGGGTGAGTAGGTGAGTCCAGTGCAGTCCAGTCCCGTCCTCAGATGCCTTCACCTTCTCGTGCGTGACAGGTGCTCAGCCCGGAAGCGCTAGACTGGCGAGACTGGAGCGCGGCCCGGCTGACGCGCCCGCCTCTGAACGCCAAATTGGGCGAAAGTTTGGGAATGGCCCGGTTCGCTGTCATCATCCAACCAAGCGCGCCGGTGAATTTCTGAAACACGCGCTTCGTTCTGTCCGACAAGCGACGAGACGGCAGCTTGCTTCAGATACACAAAGAGCCCATGACCACTGAGCCACCTATACCATGTGAACAACCATCACCTGCGGCATCTCGCCACAGCAGGCTCAACCGTGCGAGGGGGCGACATGTTCACTCCTGTCTACAGGCCAAGCGACGGACAGCAAGGCTCCCTTGCGCGCCACCGGAAGCGAGAACAAAAGCGCAAGAGAGATGAAAATGGCCACGACAGCAGCGGCGACGACGACAACGAGGACGAAGCAGTCAACTCAGCCCATCCCTCGGACTATGGCCGATCTGGCAGAGTTTCATCTTTCTTACCCGTCAACAGAACGGAGCCATACCATGTAGCTGGTCATTCCCGGCAAGCCCCATTGCCACCATTCCCATTTCCTCACGCACCACCGATAGACAGAGCCCGATATCAAGAGCGTGGCGTCGAAAAAGAACTCACGACCCTCAACCCGCCTTTATTTCTTCCAAAGGACCCAATCGATGACGGCATCAACCCATCCAAACGGAGACACGCCGACAATATCACCACCATCCTTCATCGATGTATGCTCCAAGGCGACTGGCAGCGTGCAGCACGAGCATGGGGTCTGCTTCTGCGAACTGAGATTGCTGGACGAGGCACGGACGTTAGACAGAACGGTCGATGGGGTATAGGCGCGGAATTATTATTACGTCGCGATCAGCAACTACCACCAACCCAGCGGACCACGCGATTTCCAGGCTCGCGTGACGTGGGAGAGAATACAGACGATGCAGGTACAAATTATGCTGAGCCGTCGGTAGTGCCCGAAGAACCTGTGTTCTCCGACCAAGGTTTCCGTCTTGCAAAGGACTACTACGAACGTCTGATCCTGCAGTATCCGCATCTACCAAGATCTAGCCACAACTCTGTCAACGCTGTAGTCTTCTATCCCGCCTTATTTAACATATGGATCTTCGAAGTCCAAGATCGCTCGAAGCGAGCACGTCAGAAACTTGAGACCGGGCGAGGACACTCGCCTCCTGCCTCTGAGCCTTCTGACTTGTCTCATGACAACGAAGTGCAGGCTGCGATCCGACATCAAGAGCTTCAGGAAGCTCTGCCCATCGCTCAACGAATGGAAGATTTGATGCTGAGTCCGCCATATGATGCCAGCCTGCCTTTGTTGCACTTAAGAGGCATGGTGGGCTTGTGGCTTGCAGATCTTCACCGAATGATAAGCGATGCTTCCTCAAGCGAAAATGGCATGGATGACAATGTTAATATTCAGCATTTCCGGGATCGAGAGGCACGTGAGAAGGAGAAAGCTGTGCATTTTCTGCGGAAAGCCAAGAATGCTGGAGCCGAATTGCCAAGATCGATACTTGATGCGTTAGAGACTTCGTAGCTCATTCCCTACTGTTCTCCTCGTAGAGAGGCACCAGAACAGCCCGGCGCTGCCAGAAGATGTAACGTCGAATCCACCAAGGTAGCCAAACTCTCAGCTGGTAAGCTGCATGCTTGGTTGTCGGGACGCCAAAAACAAAGTCCAGCTCTTCCAGTGTTCGCTTCTTCGTCTCCGGTACAACGAAGAAAATGACCAGAAACGCCACCACGTTAAGTCCAGCATAGAAACCGAAGGCGCCTGTTGGCGTCACCTGTGCGAGCAAAGACGGAAACGTCAAGCTAAGTGCGCTTCCGACTGAGTTATTGACGCAGATAGAAAACGCTGCCCCGATCTCACGATGGGACAGCGGGAAAGCCTCGGAAAAGTAAATGGATGGAATAGGTCCAATACCTGTCACAGCATTAGTTCAGGCTCTTCACAAGGGCGAATAAGTCACTTACCAGGGCCGTAGAGCGCGATGAAGAGGTATACGAAGAAGGCAATTAGTGGCACGCGGGCACTGTTGCTCTCGGGCATGAGAAAGCAAAAGCCCGCGGCCAGTAAGCACCACGCCATTTGCGGAAACGTCACGAGCAATAGATTACGTCGACCATACGTATCCATGGTGTAGACCGCTGGAATTGCAAAAATGAACATGATCAGTCCCTGTGATTGTCAGCATCTGGTGATGGATGGAAGGCCGCACTTAGAGAAGCCTTACGTATCCGAATGAAGCTAGCAAGGCCTGTCTCGCGGTGTATCCGGCTTCGGAGAAGATGGTTGAGCTGTAGAACGCCATGATGTTGACCCCGCTAAACTGCTGAGAGATAACAATGATGGCGGAAGACACTGTAGCCCTCCTGATTCTCGGCACAGCGAAAAGCTCCCAAGTTCTTGTCGCTAAGGTCTTGCCTTCAAACATGTTTTCCTCCGCAGAGATCTGACAATGTGCGTAGAAGAGCTCGCGGGCTGCAATGAGCTCCGTGTTTCGAATGCGGCAGAAGGCCCGGAATGCTTTTTGGTATCTGTTCTTCTTCATAAGCCATCGAGGACTTTCAGGACACAGCCAGATGAGGAAACAGAGTGGTACCGCCGGCGCAAAAGCCGCTGCCAGTTGAAAACGCCATGCTAGAGGTCCAATGTCCATGAAGACCAAATTCGAGCTGAAGCCGATCAAGATTCCGAAGGCGACCCATAGCTGGAAACTCGTGACTATGCCTCCACGTATCGATGCAGGCGAGACTTCTGCAGAGTACACAGGGATCGTTGAGATTTTGATGCCCATGCCCAGCCCCATGAATAGTCGACAGATCATCAGGCCGATCCAGTCTGAAGTAAAAGCTTGAGCCAGAACAGGAAAGACCACGAAGAGGTTGGTGAAGAAGATTGTTCCACGGCGTCCGAGGAAGTAATTGACGGGATCGGCTGCCCAAGCGCTCAGGAGGCCAAAGAGTGTCGGCCCTGCATTTATCACTCCAATAAGCCAAGGACGGTCTGCGATGCCG
Organism: Hortaea sp. C3G1500-4; assembly: GCA_022701445.1. NCBI lineage: Eukaryota > Fungi > Ascomycota > Dothideomycetes > Mycosphaerellales > Teratosphaeriaceae > Hortaea > Hortaea sp. C3G1500-4. The sequence goes on from JAJVDI010000016.1 coordinate 628,477, forward strand.
AATTCTTGAGGGTACGAGAGATTGGCCCCATTTGCTCCAGTGTTGTCCCAACCTCTGTTGAAGAACCATCAGTCAAAGTCTGTTTCGACCTGTGTGGGAGACTCACTGAATTGCAGAACCGATCGAGACAATGCCAATGCACATGTACATGGTCCATGGAAGCTTCCATCGCTCTGCATTTCAGTGTAAGATAGAGGACACTAGCGACTCTTCACATCCAACGTACTTGTATGTTCAAGCTGGAGCCAGTATCTGTCATCGGCCGTCAGGCTTTCAATGGATTCGATCTTGTCTGGATTCTGTGCGACGAGCGCAGCCTTTCGGAAAACCTCAAGATGGTCCTGAAACCCAAACTTGTCACAGAAGACATCCACTTGGACCTCGAGCTCTTGAGTGGAAATGCCAGCAAGCGGGTTTTGAGTTTGAGCACCTCCATTATGATGGCGATCCGCTTCGATGTCATCCTCGAGATACACAACATCTTGATCTTCTATGACCTTCTTGACGGAGTGAGGGTTTGTCATGTTGATAAATGGAAATTATCTTGCAAAGAGTAAGATAATGAAGACATGGGGCCTTGAAAGCCTCTATGTACGGTTACTTATACCAACAGATCTCATCCCAACAAACGCCTCACACTTGTTCCAATACCGTTTGTCTACGGATCCCGGCAAGCCACGAAAAGTCTCCTACAAGGACATATTACTCCCAAGCCCCATGCCCTGCGCAGGACTTCCTGATCCCCCGCCTCAAGGCTTGGAACTGTATAGCGGCATCCGGAAACCAGTTGATCAGGTGAATATCTTGACCTAATTTTTTCCTTGTTTTGTGTATCCGTAATCGGAAGACGCCGATCCTTTCACTGAATTGCCGTCTTGGCGGCTTGCTGCCCTGTACAGGGCATGAGGCTGAGCGTCCGGAAAGGAATGGAGCATGTGGGGAAATCCCCGCATTGTACATTTACTGGTCCCAGGTAAAGTCCCCTTTGTCTCATTTGACCTGTGCAGGCGCACCAAATAGACTTTCTTACGATCCATTTGAGACTATCTGGTTCGACAGTATGCTTTTGCCGATCACTAGGGTCGACATTGGCCCCGCTGTGACCTGCGTGTGCCAGCTCGAGCTGCTCAGTCTTTCGGACTCGTTCATGTAGCAAGGCAAAGGGAGATAGCATTTATAAGAACGATGGCACTTCCAACGTTTTCAGCAAGACAGCAGAAACAAGTACTCGCATTGGATTTCTGCATATTTGGAAGCGAAGTAAACCAATATGCCTCATTCGACCACGCAAACATGGCTGCAGAAGCTGGATGAGCAGCGTCCGTAACACTTACGTTCCACACTGGACAGACGCTGACGAATCTCTAGTGAACGTGGATGTCGATTGGATGGATCCAAGCTACTCCAAATCTCTCCCAATCAGGCCTAATGACCAGACGAGCAACAATCTTTGGGTGAACCAGCAAATGTCTCACCCAGAGAACAAAGAGATGGTCCTACAGGTCTGCAAGGACCTGAAAGCGCAGGGCTGGAAGGCGGCCTACACTCGTATTGTCAGTTCCTGATCCCACCATGACCTCCGCAGCGCGAATCCCACTAATCGCATGTCCTGCTTAGGCTGTGAACATGTGTAAGAACAACATTGGAAACATCAAAGGCCGAGTTCTCTTGCAAGTGTATCCCAACGAGGCGTACGATACTCAAGCTGTGCTTGCATCCGCACGTGCTTATGCCAAGGAGTTTGAACGGGCTGGTATCGCGCAGGATCGATACTGCATCAAGATCCCTTGCACTGGTCCTGCACTGGGCGCTTGCCCTACATTGAAGGAAGAAGGTATCGCAACCCTGGGAACGGCGCTATTTGGCCTGCCCCAAGCGATAGCTGCCAGTCAAGCCAAGTGCTTGTACATCAGCCCATACTTCAACGAAGTCAAGGCTCACGATGATCTGAGACTTTGGCCTGATGTCAAAGACCCAGCAACACAGCACACTATGTCTGCACGTACTATGCAGATTCTTGAGACCTATGCGCGCCTCTATAGAGAGACTGGACAAGAACAGCCGCTTCTGAAGCAAGCAAGGTAATTTAAAGCTCAATGTATCCTTCTGCCGCTAGTGCTGACATTATAAATAGCTTCATTACACCCCAAGAGGCTATGGCGGCAGGTGAACATGGTTGCCACAGCGCCACAATCTCCCCTCAAGTCCTTGATGAGCTTTCCAAGCTCCAGTACGACGGGACGCAGCAGCCTGGCGAAGGCAAGCCAAAGCCATCGCACGTTTACGCCAATTATCAGACCCCGGACCGTCTAATCAAAGTCTCCAAGGTTGATCCTCTTCTGGCCGCAGACATCGACGCAAAGCTTGCGAGTACAGACATCGATTATTTGGCTAATGGTGGCGAAGAGCTTGAGAAAGCCATCAATGCTGATCCTGTCACTAAACAAAGGCTGGCTGATGCGCTGGAACTCTTTACGGGTGGGTTGCTGGAAAGCAAGGCTAAAATCGAGGCATGGTTTGAGGAGGCCTGAGCGGCGGCGGGACGGTAGCTCGCTTGGAGATGTTTGCCGGTAGACTCGAGTCGCCGAGTTAGATAGACCCATTATCCAGTTTTTTTTTTTTTTTTTTTTTTCGTGGAATGTGCATCTGACGTTCTCAGTAGCATCTCATCAATCTGGTGGCCTTGAATGGTTCATTGCCGCACTGTAAAATTCATGGTTCTCGGGTTCCGTGGGATAGGTAATGCTGCCGTAAGGCGCTGGTCCAGTCTCGTTGAATTGCATCGAGCAGCCGATGGTTGATGGGTCTGACACGGCGCCGAAACGTGAAATATGTTGTAGCATGGTGGATGGCTGCAAGCGGTTTCTGTCCGAATCAGGGGCATTGACCATGCCATTTGTTGGCACATTATGACGCCGATCGCATGATGTAGTCAAAGTGTTGTGATCGGTGAGTTGAAGTTCTGAAGGCCACGCAGCTCCAATCGTATTTTCTTCAGAGACCAACATTGAATTCGTCTCAGAAAAATCTGGCTGCGCCAACAAATGACTTTGAGGCGCCAAGTGATCTTTAAGCATATATGCTTGTCTGGGCGGCATGCAAAGACACTGCCGCCACTCATTGAGCTCGGACAGAAGAGCATCTCGTTCGGTGAACAAAGACTCGATCGAGGATTGCAGCGCTTCTATCTTGGCATGTTGGCTTTGGTGGAACTTCAGACTCTCCTCGACCACAATGTGCTTCGACAGCTTGCTCTCTTTTGTGTCGGCTAAAGCTGGCAGAAATCGGGCGAGAGCCTTACTGGAGTGTTAGCATGTATGTAGTGTGACGCTTTCCAAGAGACGATTCACCGTGAGCCGGTCCCCAAAAGCCTCCCTTCTCTCCTTCTCAAAGACTCGATGTTTCGCCCTATCACTCGCTGTCCAGTTCCGAATCCTCTTCTTCTGGCACCTGTTCTGTTTATCGTAGCTACTTGAGCTACTTCTCCGAGAGCCGACATTGTGGTTGTCTGTCATTGCGTACGGTCTGGAATTCTTTCTTGCAACGTATGATCAGGTCCAAGACCACTGGGATTGCAGTGGCGAGAATGTACGATGAACCGAACCAACCGACCGACGTCTTGATGTGTCCCCCAAACCCTCGGGGAATAGACTTCTCCACCTCCACAAGTAAGATGCGGGGGCGCGTGTGGAAGGCGTCCTAGCTTTATGTTTCTTCAGGAACTATGTCCCACAATCGAATGACAAAGACGCAAGATAATGGAGGAGGAACAGATGGTAGCACAACCTGAAGCGCTTCTTCGGGGTACAGTAGTGAAATCAGACAGTTCAGTGAGGCATCGTCTAGTCTTTACAACAAAAGTGAACTCCAGTGACGCCGGCTACAAGATCGCATACGAGCATCTATTGATACCAGCGTTCGAATTGGCCAGTTGAAAAAACGTGACTAAAGATACGTGTATAGACATGTTGCGGCTCATAAGCAGATGATCTACTTGACTAAAGAAAAGTTCGTAAATTCAGACCGAAGGCGTTTGTGTCGACATGCTTAGAGATGCATTGGAAATGACTACGCCTGACATAATATCGTAGCGAGTAATGGACTCTCTCCGCACGCATAGAGGCGGGGCAAAATCCGCTTCTGCAAGCATGATCGTGGAGTGCATGAAGCCCCTCTGGCCATGAAGATTCGACTCGTATTTATTTAACCGGACTTGCGGGGGCAAGCTTTTGCGTCTCCATGTATCGTAAGTGAAGTTCAGTATGTGAGACTTGTGGCTCTTAGTATTCTTTGCCAGACTTTAAGAGCCGGAGCAAGCGATTATTCGGGATCTGGCGATCGTATGTGTCACTTGTTGTCAGTGTTTGAGGTCGTGGATTAATGTCCATATGGAACGTATATATCAGGACAAAATGCAATCACGATGCTTACTCCAGAGTTGATATTGCGTGCTTCAATTCTATGCAGAGACACTCCGTCCACTTCCCGACCCGTTCCAACATACTCGACGCCTGCTGCCACTTCTGACGCTTCAAGTTTTCAATGCGCAGTTTAGGACTCAAAACTCCTCATGACAACTGCCAAGACATTGAATTAGCCTGTATGCCCGGCGGTCGGGTAGTCTCCAAACGAAGCTCGCAAGGTGGAGTACTGTTTCCCTCTCAAGTCGACAATGTAAGAGTGCGCAAGTATATTAGGAGCACCCGCCCCGGCTCTCTTGCATGCCATCCTTTGTTCATCGTAGCTACTGACAATGAAGTCCCTACTAACCCTGAGCGCCCTTGGATTGGTGACGGCTCTTCATGGACACTCCGATAAGAACTCGACCTATTTCAATCCCATCATTCCTGGCTTTCACCCCGACCCGAGCTGCATTTTCGTTCCAGAATGGGAAGATACGTTTTTCTGCGCCGTCTCTTCTTTCATTGCCTTCCCGGGCATGCCAGTCTTCGCCAGCAAGGACTTACAGAACTGGAGATTAATCAGCCACGTTCATAATCGCCCTGAGCAGGCTCCCACCTTGGGCAACATCTCGAGAAATTCCGCCGGATGGTATGCCCCGACGTTACGATTTCATGAAGGGACATTCTACGTAATCAACGTAGACGTGGATGCTCAAGCTCCAAGCTCTGGCATCTTCACAACAACGAATCCATACCAAGACAGTGCTTGGAGCGATCTTATGCCAATACCTGTGGGAGGCTATGACCCGGATCTCTTCTTTGATTCAGACGGGACCGTATACATCCAATATGCAGCAACCATTTCGAATGATCCCTTCACGACGGAAATTGATCAAGTGACGGTCGACTTGTCAACTGGCAACACGAGTGAGCCATATTTCTTGAGCAATGGAACTGGCGTTCAGCCCCCTGAAGGGCCTCATATGTATTACAAGGACGGGTACTATTGGCTATTACTGGCTGAAGGAGGCACTGCTCTTGATCATCAGGTCACAATGTCACGATCCAAGTCACCGACTGGTCCTTGGGAGCTGGACCCAGCCAATCCGGTCCTCACGGCCATCAACTCTTCTTCGCTCTTCCAGACGGTGGGCCACGCAGACCTTTTCCATGATGCCGCTGGAAACTGGTGGGCGTGCGCCTTGTCTACGCGGTCTGGCCCAGAGTATGTCCATTGGCCCATGAATCGCGAAGGCGTCTTGACTCCTGTCTCCTGGCCAGGTGACGAGTGGCCAGTCTTCGATCCCGTCGATGGCCTCATGTCTGGCCCACTGCCCCGCGAGAATCCATTTGTAGCCGGGCGAGGCCAATTCGTTGGATCCAACGACTACTATAAATTCGCACCTAGGACTTCGCTGCCAGAGCATTTCACTTTCTGGCGTTTCCCGAAGCGCGGGAATTACGTCGTTTCGCCCCCTGGACATCCATACCGACTCCAATTGACACCTTCGAACGCCAATCTGACCGGTTTTGAAGACTTCGATCCTCTCGACGGTCAGACCTTTGTCGGACGGCGACAAGAACACACTTTGTTCTCCTATCGAGTAACTATGGAATTCTTACCTTCCAACGCTGGAGAAGAGGCAGGTGTAACGGTGTTCTTGCGTCAAGAACGCAATGCCGAGCTCGGTCTCATCAGCATGGATGACAAGTACGCTCTACGCTTCCGCGCCACCGGACCCGACGCACCGGAGACAGTCGTCAAAGAGGTGCCGCAGTGGTGGGCTCACCGTGGTATTCAATTCGAGATCAAGGCTTTCAACTTTACCCACTACTCGCTTTCAGCTGGTCCAAAGGGCAAAAGGCACCTGGAGACTGTGGCTCTGGTCGACAACTCGCTCTTCTCAACATCTTTCACAGGTACGTTGGCACTCTGATTGCTTTTGTTAGGAATGTATTCGACTGTAGCAACGAGCTGACATATTGTTAACAGGTGTTTTCGTTGGCGTCTACGCAACAACAAACGGCAACGGCGAGGGTGGTACTAAGGCTTACTTCAGCGATTGGAGATACAAAGGCATAGCGCAAGCTATTGGGATTGACGAATATCATTATGAAGGATACGGCCACCATTGATGTGACAGGTCACGTACTTGATTTGCTTAAAAGCAGCCCATGAATGAAACAAGTTTCCACCTGCTACAACCATTCCAGTGCTTCCCGCGCGATGTCAACTAAACATTCACTGTCGACCCAAGCAGCTCGAGCGTTGGTGGAACATAAGAGGCGATCGTATAGAAGCTCGTGCCTGTCATGTAAGCCTAATATCGACCTCGTGCCGTGGAGGCACATTCAGCCGATGCAGTGCTTCTTGGCCTTTGAACCATTCATACTTGCGTTTCCGGAAACCTTCACATATGCCTTCGCATTTGGTTAAACCTAGAGTAAGCAAAGACATAAAACAATGATACCAAGATGTTAACTTTCAAGCAACGCATCGATAAAGAAACAATCCGCTTAGCTCAATAATGCAATGCCCATCTACTAATTCACATATTCGACCTGAGAAAATCCGTCCAAAGCATAGACATAGAACCATTCCATATTGCCCAGAGTACCGCTTTCATCGTTAGCGGGAACTCGAATGCCATGCTCGACATTGCCTGGGATGAAGATTGTGTCGCCGGCAGACACGTTCCGGTCTTTCCCTCCGATGGTCATCAGTGCCTTGCCCTTGGTAATAAAGTAAACTTCTGGGGGCTCGTGCGTATGAGGCTCCAGGCAAGAGCCGCCTGGCTCGCATGTTGCAATCCCGGTAGTGATGTTATAAGTCGGCGTGTCTGGGGCCGAGATCAACGTCTTCCAGGTGGTATCTCCAAGACCAGAGTCTGGCGCGAAGGACTCGACCGGTTGTGCAATGCGATCTTCTTTGGTAACGACTGTCGGCTTGTTGTAGTGGATGCAGGCGGCTGCCAAATGGGCTGGGAGGAGGGACATGATTCCCAATTTTTGCATGGTGAACCCCATTGTTAAAAGGAAGGGTTTCGCTCAAGCTTTGGGCTCTGGGAAATGATAGAAAAGAAAGCGGTGTCGCTGATCTTACTGATGAAGATGACCAACTATCGAACCGACTGTTGAAGAGCGTGTCGACCACGACCTAATAGAGGGCGCATCTCTGTTGACATTTTATATATCGTGTGCTGCATCGGCCGATTCGTTGATACTGGGCGCTCCACACAGGCATCTCGGAGCCTTGGCCCCGCAGCCGGACCGTATCCACCAACCTTACCCCTCATGTTTGGGCATTAGTGTAGAGGTCTGGCCTTTTTGAGCTTGGCAAGGCTCGTTCCTCTTTCCTCTTTCTTAAATGTTCCAGGGCTGTGGTGGAGCGCAGGCGGTGCTGGTTAGACTTGGGCAAGCCAGCTTCCTTGCCACCAATCAATTGGTTCGCTCGCGTTGTGGAGTTTCCCACGGGGAAGGTTGGCGTAACGGCTCACGTGCTGCGGCTGGACCGAGGAAATTCTGTGCATAAAGTCGCCTATAAAACTTGACCATGTTGTTTTATCAGGACCTTATAAATCGCGCACGGGACATGTAACACTCATTAGGAGGAGCTATGTCACCATTTGGTTAGCTTGAGTCTCTGAAGTTGCGTGTTACTTCTACAGTTCGAACTCGATGAGAGATCCTTCGACTAGCAATATCGCTCTATACTTATAAATCCCCGTTAGCTTTTTCGCTCTTAATGCTACTGTATTGTGCCTTTACTTAACAATACTGCCCCTATAGCAATGAGATGCGTTCGATTTTTGCTATTCTTATAGCAAGTTTAGACTGTATTTCATTGCCTCTGTCTCGTCGCCCTCAATGCTGAGAAGAGGTGACTCAACAGCAAAGAGGACTAGCTTATTCTCATGTTGCCATCTTCAAAGCCGATCGGAAGGTTAGTGATATTCTCGTCATGTTCCATTCCGAACAGAGCCATCCAAGAGTCCGGCCAAACGTCGTTCTCTGACGGAAGGACTGACTGTGTCAATTCCGTGGACGATTCGTTCGACATTGTGCTGTAATCGACAATGGACCAAATGATGTCGGTTTCGGCGGGAGGTAGCGCTACACTCCCTTGTTGCGCGTCGCATAGGTTCCCAAGTTGGTGAGTTTGGTTCGCGACGCGGCGCAGTAACGATGCCTTGAGAAGGTCGTGTGTAAGACAATAGTCACGATGGTGGAGGGAATTTGAGCGTGCTTACCATTACTTTCACGTTCTGCCAGTAGTCGCCAATGCTATCAACATAAGATATTGTTTTTTCGAGCAGTGAGCGAGCTAGAAGTTGCTCTTCAGCTTGGTCACGATGCGCCCATAAAGCCAAGATTGACCCAGCTACAGTCAGACAATAGCCGCTGAAAGAAGAAACGAACAAACCGCCACATCTTCTGGTATCTTCTGCGAGCTGTACCATTTGTTGCGCATGGTGCCAGCTCGTCCTGAAAGCCCGCGAGAGAAAACTAGCGGGAGGTGGGTTGAAGCATGCTTCGAGACGCTGCCTCAGAAGAAAAGGGTGATAAAGCAAGCAGTGGCACAGATGAAACCATGCTCGCGAATAGATGATAGGTCCTGTTTGATGGTGATCCACGGTCTCTTGTGCGGTGATGTATGTGGATAGCATCTGCTCCAGTGGAAACTGCAACTCAAGGTAGTTTTCGGCGTGCAAGAGGTCCGACTCGATCGCTGCAAAATCAGAGCCCGATTCCCAAAGCGGGTGGGGACTCCGAATATTGAACTCTTGCATGGTGTACTGCGAGCACCTTCCCATAATGTGAGAAGTGGCTATTAAGCGGGCAAACTTGCTTTGTCTCTCCGGCATGACTAGGGTGCGATCTGTCATCTGGTCCAATGAAAGGGTCTTTTTCCAGATGCCACATTTCCAGAGATCATCCTCGCACGGGAGCTGAAGATGACAGGACGCATCGACTATGGCGGGCGGGCGCCCTCGACCACAGGAAACCAGCCGGTCAAGAAGGTAAACGGACCAGAATACTCTTCTTCTTTCTTCTTGTTCGATAACGGGAAGATATGCAGGAGGTTCCAACATCAACCTGCAGTCTTGCGCTATCCTCACCGCGATTCCCACTTTGACCCACGCTGATCCATGTCGTGATTTCCCGGCTAAGTGAGATTAGCGCGAACCTCAGTTCTGCCGCAAATGTCCTAACATACCTGTGAAATCAAAGAGGCCCAAAAGAGCGATCGTCTGTACAGTGGAGACCTCCGTGACTCTCCCGCCGCTCAGGCCGTCTGACAAAATGAGTCTCCAGGCTCGATCTGCATATGCCACAGACGTCGCAGTCGAGCGTCCAGAGAAGTGAGGGTGGGTACAAAAGCGTACAGCACTGGCCATCACGGCCAAGATCAGATGCATAGGGATGGCTTTCTCGGCCAGATGTTGGCGAAATGCGCCTTCGTGGAAGAAGGAGTATGGCTGGTTATGGCAACAGCCGAAGAAAGTGTCTACCAAGGCCGCTACAATCTCATCTGAGACGTCAAGATTTTGCGATTGGAGAGACTCACTTTGCTCTGGGGCTGGACTTGAGCTTGCTCTGACATTGGCCTGCCTCTGAAGGCCTCCGCCGGTTGAAGGTGTGACATCCGTGGGAGGGGCCGACTGGGTACGACCAGCGATGACTGATAGGCACTGTTCGATGCTAGATTCCGTCTGTTAGGATACTGCAGTGCCAGCCGTATGAGATCAGGCCATTTGCCTTACCGGCCTAGCTGAGACCCAAAGGTTTCCAGCCTTTCTTCCAAGGATGCGAGCCTGTCGGCAGTAGAGCTCTGATTCTGCAAGAGCTTAGAATTACGGTACGGGGACAGACGATACGGGGGGAAAGACCTACTGTCGAGCTGGTTGATGGGCCGGCCGATCCATTTCGGGACTGTTGGATGCCACTACGGCTTGACGAAGTTTGCTCCTCGTAAACGCATGCTGCGGAAGATGAGTCAACATTCTCGATACCCATCAGCATGCCTATGATCCATGGGCCTACCTAATCCGCGTCGACTGCAGCCTCGACATACAGGTCGTTCCCCGTTGCAGCGACATTTCCTGCGTCTGAAAAGTCTCAGCGGCAAGATCCCCTACGGCTCCTCGGAGGCCAAGCAACCCACCGACACGCACGACAAGCTTGGGCAATACGCTGGACTGGAAAGTATGCGACTTCTTCAGCGGGGAGCGAGTGCATTTTGTCAGGTAGTACGTCGTGCGTCCATGGGCGCCCCCCGTGTAAGAAGTGGAGATACACCCATTTGGGGATGCGAGTGGGGATACCGCACCCCGGATCAGCCACTTGTGACTTATTAATTAAATGCGGGCGGTGCCATCCGCTGGTGCGAACTTCTACCTGAACTCGCTACACTTCAATTCTCGTGCTTGACAATGATCACAAGACAAACTTCCTTAGCCGCTTGATGAGCAGTCTCTTGTCTGGATACTCCAAATGCTTTTCAAAGCCTCGTATCGCTTATCTGGCTTGGAGATTGTAACATTCAAACATCGCGAAAGACCACCATGGAATCTACGCATGTTTCCACCTTTCCCTACGCTCAAGAGTGTAATTCTTCTCTGCGAGAAGCTACAAAGTAACGAGTCTTGACGATCGACTTTATTGGCAGGAAAAAGTTAGTACTATCCACCGGCACCGAAACGTGTACTTGGCTGGAAGACGACCCTTAGTAAAGATAGGATCTGGCTGCTAGCATCGCTTCAACACAAGAAACCAAAACTTAACAATGTTCATGAGCGCTGACATCTTGGGACGAACGAGGCCTGTGGACATAAATATTATCATTGCTTCGTTACCAGTATACCTAAGCGCTAGCGCTGTCGAACTCCGTTATCTTTGCCACTGTTTCTACATTCAGAGTCGACCTTCTCACGCGAAAGCAATCTCGCCAACATAACGCTTGCAGTTAGGCTCCGGAGCTGTGGTGTAGTGTGGCGACACCTCCTTGTTCGCCAATTGCGCGACCGGCTTCAGGACTCTGAACGTACCCCAATCGCCCTTCTGCTCGCTCAAAATCGGGGAGTTGTCCCCAAATTTCTCTGGGAAGACGTTCTTCCATCCCTTAAGACCAATGTCCAAGAGCTCCAGCACGAACTGGTCAGGGCCGGACGTATCCCATTGGAACTTGGCGTCGCACTTCTTCACCACTTCCGGTGGGTACAAGCCGACTTCCTTGTCCACCAGGTAAGCCGCCGCCGCCATTAAAGCAGCCTGGACATGGTATGAGCCTCCCTTGGTTGCGCGGTCGCGGATCGCCATCACTGCGCCGATGGCACCAATCAGGCCAGTCATCATGTCAGGCACAGGCAATGCTGGCAGGATGGATGTGCCGTCATTATATCCAAGCGACCGACCTGTCACGTAAGAACAGCCCGAAGCCGCATCGGCAACTTGTTGCCAACCCGGACGCTCGTTCATGGGTCCGTTGGGACCGTAGCAACTCTCCTCGACGTAGACAATACCCTTGCCTCTCTTGCTAGCCCGCTCCAGGAGGTTGTGCAGGCTCAGACCCTTCCGGGCGAGAACGCCGGGGCGGTAGCCTTGGATGAAGATGTCAGCTCCGTCAATGAGCTCCAGCACGCGCTCGAGATCTTTCTTGGAACGAAGGTCGGCATCGACTGTTCGGACGCCAGCGTTCAAAGAAAGCTGGAGGGACTGTGTGTAAAGTACGGTTAGCTCATAACGTACGGCACTTTTAGTACAAGATGTGGACTTACGTTGAAGTCAGGCAGAGCACTGCTATTGACACGGATCACATCCGCGCCGAGAGACGCCAGGGTTGTTCCAATGACTGGACCGGCGATGATGCGAACCAACTCGACAACCTTGATGCCCGCCAGGGGCCGCTTGTCGGACATCGCCTTGGGGAGAGGTACAGCAGGTGTAGGTTGGGCATATGTCTCTTGTGAGCAGTTGATCAATGGGTGTCTGGAAAGATCCTGGCTCATTCTTGTCTCCGACCATTCTTTCGGTGTGTAGCAAATGCTGCCACAGAGTCCATTCGCTACGTTCAACATCTCCAGTTGGTTGGCGTCGTACTGCTTGACTCGATCGGCAATGATGCGGTAAGCCTCGTCGTTGTCTCTGCAAGGCTGCTCCGGATTGAGACCGATGATACGGAGCACTGGCTCTGCATTCAGAGAGCCGTGAAGCTGGTACCAGACGGAGGGGTCTTTGGTCGGATAGTTGGCAGTGGCGCGGAGTTTCAACGGGGTGGCGAATGTGTCTTTCTCTAGATCTGTGTCGAAGATGGAGGCCAGTTCGCCTGCTTTGGCGATCTCGCGGACTGTCCGCCCGTGTCGCTCGGGCATGCCAACGCTGCCGAGCCAGAAAGAAGCATGGTCGGTGTCGATGGACACGTCTTTGGCATCACTACCATCGCGCAGCGCCAGGACTTCGTTGGCAGCGACGCCACACATGGCGTGCAAGGCCGAGGCAACGACTCCGGACTTGAGAGGACCAGGTACAATCGTGTCTGGGGAGCCATGGAAGGAGACGGCGTCCAGGAGTTTGCGGTCCTGAGTGAAACCCGGCGTCTTCGCAGCCAGCAGCTCGAAGACTCGGCGGGCATCCTCCTGCACTGTAGGAGGGCTGAGGTCCGTGTACGAACCAGGCCCGTAGGTGTCGCTGGAGGAAACAATGTTCACCATCTTGGACAAGCGTAAATTGAAGCGAGAGTGTAGGTATTGGACAATGCAACTAATCTGCAGCTCGACAGCCGTATCTTTAAGGGACTGTCAGCCTCTTGAAAGGACCCTTGGACATTAGCGTATCGAACATATCCCGGAAACGTGACTTCCCACGCCTGTCTTGCTTGAGCATCACCTACGGTCCGATGGTCCGCCATGTTCAGCTGTCTACAAGCCTCACGATGGACCAGTGTGCGGAAATGAGTGGGTCCGGTCCGGGGCTCCGCCGTCCCCACAACCCCATGTCGTGTCGGAAAAAAACACTGTCGCACCTCCGAAATCCGCGCTCTACACACCTCGAGTTACGTAGAATCCTATATACCCCTCCCTACCTCTATAAAGCCTCTTTTAAATCTACTATATTTTAGAGAAAAGGCAATTTAGACCTAAAAAATCGATTTAGAATATTATTAAAGCTTAAAAACCTCTTAATAAAAAGATATTAGGGTATAGAGAGGTAGAAGGGAGTCCTAGGACTTTTTTGCTTATATAAACCTTCGAAGCTCTAAAGCTTTAAAGCTACTATAATTCCTTATCCTATACCTTTCTAACCCTTTATTCTTTTTATATAGAACTTTTTAAAACTTATTACTATTTTAAATTAATTTTTTAGATATTAAAACCCTATTCTATATAATAGAAAATATATATAAAAGGTTATATAGAAGTAGGAAGGGGTATCTATAAATTCTATATAACTCGAGGTGTATAGAGCGCGGATTTCGGAGGTGCGACAGTGTTTTTTTCCGCAATAATGATCCCATCCACATGCAGTCCACGTCCACATCCAGCTCCTTGGCAGGTCGCCCGAAGTATGAGCCCATGAGTCTGGATCTCTTTACTCGCCCCTGCAACGACCGCAGGCACAGCATCCGCTTTGGGACCGCTTGTCCCTGCAGCTCTCTTGTTTTACCTCGGGCCTTGTGCCCGAACAAACCAGCTTGGGATGTCATGATGATCTCGGAATGCAGATCACTCAGAGGCGCAGTGTGTCACGATCACAAGGGCAAGTTGGTCGCACACCGATTGGAATTTTTTATACAAAGAGGCACCAAAAGAACTTTGGTGCGTCAGTATAGGAATACAGTCCATGTGTCTGCAAGCTTGCTGACATTGAAGCCTTTTGTCATGAGCACGTTGAAGAGTCTAGCTACATTGTATCACGGTTGTAAGTGTCAAGATGGTGTCGTGAGAGGATTGAGAGATAGCTCGGAAAGGAGAGAAATTGTCTATAGAAATGCTGGTCAAGACTCTTTCGCTTTAGCAACGAGGGCTACATGGCAACTGTTTGGTGTGAGTGATGATACGCAATGACCCGCATCCGCTTTGCTTAACATTTGAGTCATCTTGCGTACCTCTTGCGTAGGAGGTAATGCTCATATCATACAGAGTCGGGGATGGAAGCAACTCCCTCGCGCAAAAAATGCAAATTCTGTTGCCTTCACAGACAAGACGCATTGCAGATCGAATGAACATAGCAAGGCAATAATGTTCCCGTTCCGTTTCCTTCACATATCAATGTATGCTCGTTCGCAAGTCCTCCAGTTACTGGAAATACGCATTTTCGAGAGCTTCGTACATAACGCTGAAGTCTCGATTGCCCCAATTCTCCTCGTCCTTTGCTAGCGGTCGGTACGCCTCCTCGACGCATTTTCCGACAATGAGAGGAGATCCCGCTGTTTCAGCAGCGGTGACGGCGAGAGCTAGATCTTTGTGTGCAAGCTTGGTCACGAAACCGCCTTTGTAGCCGCGGTGAGATGGAGGGCTTGCATCACCGACCTGGACTCCCGGTACCGGCATGTTCACCTGTAAAGAACGTCAACATCATATACGGGCCTGAAAGATTTCCGGGCTACTGACCTGGCTTGACCAGCAAGCTCCCGTCGACTTGTTAATGATATTTGCAAGTACTTGAGGCTCTAGACCGAGGCGCTTGCCGAGGAGCATTGCCTCACTACAGTGAATCAGTGTTTTGTTCGCGAAATGCTGCGCCATTGCGTTTAGGAATGGGTGGACTTTTAGCCACTTACCTCAGACCGGCCATTGTGATGCCAAGAAGCATGCTGCTCAAACTGTCAGTGACTGCGCTCAATATGGGGCTATCGACAAACGTACTTATTGGCAATCTTCGCGGCAAGTCCGGTACCGAGATCACCGCAGTGAGTGACTTCACGCGCCATAGCCTGCAAGACCGGAGACGCGGTGCTGAAGGCGGCATCGCTGCCACCGCACATAATGGCCAGCGTACCCTTCTCCGCGCCGACAACACCTGCAGAAACATTAGTATAGGTGATGCGGTACCAGCGGTCTTCACTATCTGCGATAAAGTCATACCTCCAGATACGGGGGCGTCCAGCATGTCTGCGCCTACTGCTCTCATGGCAAGTGCCACGTCTTTGCTGACGCTTTGCTCGATGGTTGACTGGTCAAGGCACAAAGTTGCCGCACGCTCTTCTTGAGTTAGAGACTTCAATGCGGTCATAACGCTATTGTCTCCGAGGTAGACCTCCCGAACGTGCTTTCCGGTCGGAACCATGCTGATTATTATGGACGCATTTTGGGCGATTTCGGCAGGGGCTGCAATAATGTGAGCATTGGTCCTATATTTCGAACAGAGCACTTCGTTTACATGAGCATTTGATCACCTTAGTCTCTGGATTCTCGGACTGATGACGTTTCTCGATGCGGTCCATCGCCTCGCCATTGACATCAAAAAGGGCAAAGTTGAACTTGGCATTGCCAGCATCCTTGGTTCTCGTGATCAGATTGTTGAGCTACATCATGATTAGCGTTGTCAGCGTCGCCTGTTTAATGTTTTCGTGGATGATATGCATACCATGTGATGCCCCATTGCACCCAGGCCGATAAAACCAACGGTATTGGCTCTGTCAGCAGTCATTGTGGATGCTAGTCGTTGAAATGACCTAGTTCGAGGAGATTGAATGCTTGGGCGTTGACGAGCTGGAGTGTTGCGACAGGTCTGGTTGTGAAACGTTCTTGTTGCCTTCGTTACTGGCGCATTGATTGTTCTGGAGAAGCGGGATAGCTGAGAGACACACGGAGACAGTGCGTTGCGCATTTTGGCGAGGAATAGCAATATAAACGTAGACCTGGGAATTCAATTGCAATACAACAGACGTGGATCGAACAACTCGTTCAGCAGACGCGAAATAGTATGCATGTAGGATAACGAGTTGATACGACGTGACCCGGACCGCGACGGTCCGCGCGCACACGCTCCGCTGGCGGCTTCGACTTGCTATACTGATCGGACCGCATATGCCGCTGCCATTCCCCCGAATCAAGCTATACCAGTCTACATTGCCGCAATGTTACCGCATGCGATGGAGATCGTTGCAGTGGCGCGTCTCCGGTGCCGGACCTGTCAAGATCATGGCGGCGCAATAGGCCCGGGCACATCTTTACAGTATTTCATCCCGCAGTCCTGAGTCTTCATACTTCCTTTGTCCCATATAAGCACCATACTAAGTCATCATGTTTGCCTCCCGTCCAGTCTGTTGTCGTTCTGTTGCAAGCCAATTGTCCCGAGCAACACCTCGAACCGCTACTTTTCGACACCAGCAACCTATCCAATGCTTGACTTCGTCTTTCAATCCAACCAGTATGTCGACAATGAGACCTGCAAGCACGCTTGCGAACAGCGCCAGCATCGACCTGGGGTACCAACGCTCCCACGATGCCATTGCAAACCCCAAGAACATGACGAACTTTCTCGACAACAAATTCGTTGATTCGGCCACATCAGATTGGATCGACCTGAAAGACCCCGCCACCAACAGACTACTCACCAGAGTACCACAGAGTACTTCGGAAGAGATGAAAGCTGCCGTCGACTCAGCTGAAAAGGCGTTCATTCCGTGGAAGAGCACAAGCATTATGAGCAGGCAACAAGTCATGTTTAGACTTACGGCTCTAATCCGGGAGAACATGGACAGACTCGCAGCGAACATTGTGCTTGAACAAGGCAAGACCTTCGCAGATGCTAGAGGTGATGTCCTCCGTGGTCTACAAGTTGTCGAGACTGCCTGCGGCATCACTACGCAGGCTCCTGGCGAGGTTCTGGAAGTGGCCAAGGATATGGAAACCCGATCATATCGCGAGCCTCTAGGGGTTACAGCTGCGATCTGTCCGTTTAACTTTCCTGCTATGATTCCTCTATGGTCTATCCCAATCGCCACTGTAACCGGCAACACTATCGTCATTAAGCCTTCGGAACGGGATCCTGGTGCGGCTATGATCATCGCCGAACTATGCGTCAAGGCTGGTTTCCCTGAAGGCGTCGTCAACATCATTCACGGAGGGCCCAAGGCCGTAGACTTCATCCTCGACGAGCCCAGAATCAAAGCGCTGTCTTTTGTCGGCTCCAACCGCATCGGAGAATACATCTACAAGCGCGGCTCTGACAATGGGAAGAGAGTGCAAGCGAACCTCGGCGCGAAGAATCACGCCGCCCTCCTTCCTGACGCCAACAAGCAGCACGCACTTAACAGCATCGCAGGCGCAGCTTTCGGTGCTGCGGGACAGCGTTGTATGGCGTTGAGCACTTTGGTGTCAGTGGGAGAGTCGAAGACCTGGTTGCCTGAATTGGTGGAGAAAGCCAAGGCTCTCCAGATCAATGCCGGGTTTGAAGAGGGTGCTGACCTCGGTCCTGTTATCAGCCCAGAGAGTAAGAAGAGGGTCGAAGACCTCATCGCCAGTGCGGAGCAGGAAGGTGCAAAAATCCTGTTGGACGGGAGGGGTCAGAAGCCGGCGAACTATCCCGATGGAAACTGGGTAAGTCGTTTTGAATGAAATTCTTGAGTATCAGTCGCAGGGAACTAACACCTCGCTTTGCAGGTCGGTCCAACAATCATTGCCGGCGTTAAGCCTCACATGAAATGCTACACTGAGGAGATCTTTGGACCCGTCCTTGTCTGCTTAGAAGTCGACACCATGGATGAGGCAATCAAGCTCATCAACGCAAACCCCTACGGAAACGGTGCTTCCGTGTTTACAAAGTCTGGTGCGGTAGCCTCGCAGTTCCAGAAGAGAATCGAGTCTGGGCAGGTTGGAATCAATGTGCCAATCCCGGTGCCCCTTCCAATGTTCTCATTTACGGGTAACAAAGCGTCGATCGCGGGTACTGGCCAGCTTAACTTCTATGGAAAGGATGGCCTGAGGTTTTATACGCAGTGGAAGACTGTCACTTCGCTGTGGAAGGCGGAGGACGCTGCGGCATCAGAGTCGTCGATGGCGATGCCCAAGTTGGAGTAGACGGTACATCTTGGGTAGCGAATTGTTATCATTAATTCTGTAGCAAAGCCTGCGACTTTCAAGCGATGTTGACCATTTCCTTGCTCTTTTACCCACGATAATACTAATTTGCCGGTTTGCAGCTTAATGTAAGTACAGGAGAGCTCGGGTGCTCGGTAAGCGCCGCTAGCGTTGCCGAATTCCGTCTCTTACCAGTCTCTTTCTAGTAAAAAAGTGACTTGAATTCCTGAACATAGGGTTACATGGGATCCTCTGTTTTCTGCAACCTATGGTCGATTGTGAGAGTCTTGTGCTTAAAAATTGTTTATGAGTTCTGGGTATTTGGGCTCACAGCGGTGGCCAGCGCCTTCGCGGAGTTCGAAGTCCTCTTCTCGGCGGAAGCTCGCAGGTGGCAATAGCGTGCAAGCCGGTGGTACGCAGACTCAGAGATAATTGTCGAGATGTCGGTAGCGGTGGATTGAATGTAGACTTTGCCACTGTGCAGCCGTGTTGGACAAACGCATAGAGGCGAAGTAGGAAGGCTTGTACCAAGACTCATCCACTCACTTACATCCTCTCAGCTCAAAAGCCCCAAGCAACAACATCCCATCCACCTCTGCACCTCCCACCCAACTCCCTAGAGCTACCCTTCCATCCTCCTCTCCTCCCTCTGCCGTACCGCCTCTTCCTCGGACTCCTGAACCTGCCTCATCCTGGCCAAATGCTTCTTATGATCGTACTCCCAAATATTGAAACCTTTGGGCGCAGCCCGATCATGCATAGCTATGATCTCGTTCGCTGAGAGCTCCGGGCCTGCTGCTGCTGCTGCTTCTTCCCTCTCACGCCGTACGCGGCGGGAGTACTTCAGGTATATGAATCCGGCGATGGCGGCGAAGAGGCAGACACCTAGCCCGACGCCGATCCCGATGGCGGCTGCGGTTTGGACGGAGGCGTGAGCGGGCTGTGAAAGTGCCAGGAACAGAGTGAGGATTGAAAGCGCCTGTACTGTAGATGAAGGTGCTGGCATGGTGGCGGAGAGATCGTTAGTTGGATGGTTTGAGACGGGACGAGAACATTTTGATATATTCAAAGTCGTGCGGACGCCGCAGCGGCGTCACAAGGCCTTTCTGAACCTACCAAAGGCACTGCCTGCATCCTGCGACACGCGTAGATATCATTCGTCGTGATGCGAAGCCACAAATTGCTGAGGTCGGCCTAGAAGCGGGTGGGGTACGTCCCCATTAGGAAGGTGCTATCCAGCTTTCTGTCTGGCGAGAAGACTTTCTAGATTAGCTGCATGATGCACCTCGTCACTCGCTTCTCGTTGTGTGCCCATCGCTTTTATCTAATTTCCTCAGTATTTTCTTCCAATTGGACCCATTCAGCATGCACCTAACGCGTGAGATTCGTCAAGATTCAGAATTGAGGGCGATAAGCGCATGCCCTTGTAGAAGACAATGCTAGATAGTGTAAATATCTACAGGTCTACACGTTGCCTGGGTCAACGCAGAGCCTAAAATCTAATGCAAACACGAAGCGAATCATACAGTAGACTGACTAGACAACCAGCCAAAGCGGACGCGGCATCTCAGTGCGCGTCAAGCTTGGCCGACGAGTCTTCGGATCGAGCTTTAACCCGACGTATGCTTCGCGCCTGGCAGGATTTCCCGTAGTGACAGACCAAGTCTGCAGACCATAGTAAGCGGCGATAGAATGGACCAAATATCGTCTAGTCATAAAGTCAGCACAGGTGACATGCGCAAGAGCCAGGATAAAAGAAACATACCCAAAAGCGGCACCATGATCATCAACAAGGCTCTCAAAGATAAGTTTATCCTTCTGCAGATGCTCTTCCTGCTTCTCCCTCCGCCGATCATCATTCATAGCCCCATTGCGGCCTACAAACACAATCTCCTCATCTTCCGAGCTATCCGGATCAATCAAGCCCTCCTGCTCCAGCTGCCTTTGCTTCTCATCCCACTGGGTGACGAACCCTCTAACCTCTTCCTCAAGATCCTGCAATAGACCTTTCGCACCCCGACTCTTCTTCAGCTTCGCCCGCAACTCTTGCGTCACTTTCTTCGCATCCGCTTCCTCTTTGGTGGCGGGGGACTTCGCCTCGTCCATCTTCTTCTTCCGCTCCGAGCTGGACCGAGCATACTCGGCATCCCAGAGCGGAGCAAGAAAATATGGGACAGCGTGACGAGGGTACGTCGGCTGGACCTGCCAGTCGCTTGGTAAAGGCGGCTGAGCATACGGGTTGCTCAGGAGGCGATCGTTCTCCCACCGCCGACGCTGCCGGCTACCTTCTTTGCCCTTGAGTAGAGCTTCACGGCGTTTCTGGCTGTCTCTCCGGATTGGCTCGCGACGCTTGTAAACTGTGTGGACATTCTCCCGCTTGGGACGGGGCGGCTGTTCGGCTTGCAGACTTTCATCAAGCGGGATATCGATCGCGTCTACAGTGCCGCGAACTGGTCGCTCAGTAGGTGTAGGCGAGCTGATGGAAGTTGCTGCTAATACGTCGGCAGCTTGAGAGACGGTCCAGGCTTCAACGCGTTCGATAGAAGAAGGAGGGGGTGCGGCCGCAGGTGGCTGTTCGGGAGGGGCAAAGGAGACGGTTGGGTGGATAGCCATGTTTGCAGTTGAACGTCGCTGGAAGCGTGAGGGGTTAGATGCGATGCGCGCGACTGTGTCGAGATGTCAATGAGCGTGTTGCGAGAGTCTAAGGTCCGAATCCAAGGAGAGATTGCTACCGTGGTGGGCGGCGCAATAGGCGATGTCATCTAGAGGCACGTCCCACATGGCGTCGGAAAGGGTTTGAGATTGCCGAACATCCAATCACGGGAGGCAGATAAGACAGGTGGGCGTCCGATCGCTATAGATAACGAGCAGTGACATTAAGGCACTAGATCTAATACCAGCCATGTCACAACGTAGTATGAAGCAGCATGGCAAGAAGACGACCATTGAAGCCCCAACAAATCCCACGTAGAACTCGTATGCATTCTCGTCGTTGAACATAGCTACAGGAAGGGTATCCCCAAGTCAAACTCCCAAAAAAGAAAAGCAATCGTCTACATAAGACAAACCTCGTAGCCACAGCATGGAAAGGCCCACAACTCCCTCATGAACCCTTTTCCCACTTCAAAGCGGCTCAACCCCCGGCCAGAACATTCTCTCCTTCCTATTGATCTCCACCTCAAAGATCCCATCCTCGGTCGCACACCACAGCGTGCGACCATCAGAGCTGATAGCCAGCCCCGCCGTCCGAACCCCGACCTCTCGCCCCGTGAAACCACGGAGCTGGGATCGACGCAGGAGAGTCTCGTATGTCCTCTCATAGCCGCTACCGTCTCCTCGTCCACCGTTTGCCAACCGCACCACAGTCGCCGCATCAGCCGCAAGCCCGCGATCGGCATCCGCGCGGAGACTCCTCCATCTATCGCGCTGGCGAGCCAGGGATCGTGCCCGAGCACGCTCAGCGGCGAGTTCGGTCTGTAATTCCTGCTCAGACGGACGACCAGGTGCAGGAGCCGGGGAAGCAGCTTGGGCGCGCGCAGCGCCTTCGAACAGAGGACCGCGGGCGAGTGTCATGTGGTCTTCGATCGTACGCCAGGGGTTATCTTCATCCTCTGCGGGTGCGCCACCGGCGGGATTCGAGGTAGGCTGGGGAGAAGCTCGGGAGGGTTGCTGACTATCCGAAGGCCGAGGAGGGCCAGAACCACGCGTACCTGGGCCTCCTCCGGAAGCAGGTGGCGTGAGGATTACAGAGGCCCTGCGTCTGGGGAGGCGCGAGCCATCACTGAGCCGCACCAGACCTGAGGACGAGCGCTGAGACCAGGGGCTTTCGGTCAGGGGATGTACAATAGGTGGTAGAGCAGTAGCTTGCGCTTCATTTTCCCGCTGGCTCGCGGTTGAAGGACCTGGACTCGCCGCGCTTGTCCGGGCGAGCTCGGGGAAAGGGTCGTTCATGTTGCTCAGGATCTCACTGATGGGCCGTGTTCCAGATGCCGGCGAAGCCATACGTGAGGGCGTCCCGGACCCGGATCGACTACCGCTGCCAAACATGTCAGAGGAAGTGTAATTCACAGATCGAGCCGGTGCCCCGTTCGCCCTCGCCTCTTCCCTTTGCCGAGACGTGCGCAGGGTTTCTAGGATTTGTTGTTCGCGTGCTGTCAACCCCTGCGGATCGTCGTCCATAGGGCCAAGCATACCCAGAGGACTCGCTCGTGCACTTCCAAGCATCGATTGCCTGTGCTGTCTCTGCCGCCTCCTCGCCTCGATATACTCCGTAGCAAAATTAACAGCCGTCGCATTGTCAGGCGCAGCTCTGTACCGCCTGATGAAATCCGCTTCGAGTTCGTCCACATCCCTGCCAACACGGTCCGCAGACGCTGCAGGACTTTCATCGGCCGGTATATCTTCGTACAGACTCCGTTGCAAGCCCTCATCCTTCGGCTCAAGATTGAGTATCTGCTTGCTCTTCAGACCCGTCCTGAGATCGCCTATGCACACCCGACCCTGATCTTCTGCCCACACAAGCAAGTCCCACGGGTCCGGCGCGAAAAGCATCGACCGCACAGCACCTGGGTGGGGTTGTGCGAGATCGGGCCGGGATGAGGGAATGACTGCCACGATTGCTTCGTCGTCGTCGTAGTCCGAATGCCTTAGTAGATCCAGATCAAAAACTGTAATGTACCCTCCTTCGCTCCCCAGAGCTACCAGCCTCCCACTTTCATTCCAGGCCGTAGTAAAGAACCCAGTCGTATTTTCCGGTGTCCCAATATGTAAATTGACAACAGAGGTAAGAGTCCACTCCAGACTGCCGCTCGTAAGGCGATTATGCGGCTTATGTATCTGAGGCGGAGTCTCCTGCAGCTCCCGATGGAAGAAATAGGCCTGATTGAAGTCGCCAACCGCCACCAACATCGTGCCATCAGGCGAGATCGTCGCATGGTTCATCGCAAAGGGCAGGTCAAGCACAGTCGTCTCCAGGTTCTGCGGTAAGCTATACACCCGCACCGTCTTGTCGTTATTGGTCAACACGGCCACGATATCGTCCAGATGCACCTCTTCGTCCGTGATACGGTGGATCGAGATCGAGTTTACTATCTCCTCGCCAATCCTCTCCACCTTCACGCTCCCCGCTCGCCTACCTACGCCGGAGTCCTCCCGACTTCTCTCCTCTTCCCGCGCCGGTCCGCTTCGCCATCGGTCGTCAATAGGGAGCGCCGAATCCACCTCCATCTCCGTGTTTCGCAGTCCGCCGCTCCCCTCCATCTTGATCGCGGCGAAGTGTCCCTCGTCTTCCCCGCCAACACATACGTACCCATACCCGCTCGCCGTACATCTTGCCTCGAACGGTAACGTCGCGATGTGCTTCCTCTTCTTTGTTCGGGTGTTCAGGCAGTAAACGTCGTGTCCGGAAGCATAGTAGAGGATGTCTTGCTCGGGACAGCTGATGAAGTGTCGTAATTGCCAATGCGACACGGGGATGCGGACAGGGTAGAATGTCTTGGATTGGTCATGCGCGAGAGAGTGGGTTTCGGGGTGAGGTACATGCGCGTCTATGGCCATTGTGTGGAGTTGTGGTATAGTCGTGGTGGAGAGTGTCGGGTCACGGCCGCGGATCACGGCGTAGAAGAGTGTATTTCGCAAGCAGTTTTTTAGCAGGGTAATATAGGTGATCAAGTGGGTCTGGCTTGATTGTCAATGAGATCTGGGAGAGTTCAGGTAGAGGCAAAGGGACTGGAGTGTGGGGTGCAGGTGACTGACGCAATGGGTCGTCGTAGCGCTGCGCCAAGACAACGGTGTCTGCATTGTTCAACACTGAATAGTTTGCAAAAGTGAATGTAAGTGACTACACTCCATCACGGAGTCTCACTAAATGGATATTGACACGAACATGGTCACCACGAAGTCGAATAGACGAGCACATGAAGAAAGCCCAGATTGAAGGCATCTTCTCGGTCACTTTAATATCATTGCAGACCTATGCTATGGACATTGCTGACCGTAATAGGCTGGCTTCAGAAAAGTACATGCAAAGCAACAGCAGCATCTCCCAGGCTGGGTATCATTAGAATACTCCCACGCCGGCCCATGCATATGCTATCGCGATCGTGGCTTATCGCTCGTCGAAGTCGTGTTAGTAATCGTGGAAGTCGTGGGCAGGAGGCCTATTTGGCATGACCGTTCAGGTGGCCATTGGCCTCTTTTGGCTTGCCGTTAGTTGCATCGGACACCTCTGCCTTCTAAGCAGTCTCCTTCTGCACCTTGGCTACCACCTCTGACACCTTGGAGAAGATCGGGTGGGTCTCCTCCAGGCCGGTGAGCTTCTTCGTAGCCGCGTTGGCATCATTGTCCTTCAGGATCTTGGCAAGCTCGACCGACTCATCGTCGCCCTCCACGTTCTGGAAGCGCAACGCCATCTCGATACCTCCCAGCAAGTAATCGTACTTCTCACCCATCTCTGCAAGGTGGGCAGCAGGGCCGATGAAGCGCTCCTTACGGGAGAGCTTACGCAGCGGAGCACGGCCGACACGGTCGACGCCATCCTTGAGGACGGGGTTGGAGATACGGGTGACGATCTTCTGGACGTAGTCCTGCTGCTCCTCCCTACTGATGTGATCATGCTTGGAACAGATCAGATGGGCGGTCTCCTTCAGCGTGTTCTGGACAATTTCCTGAAGCTCCTTGTTCTCAAGGACCTCATGGATGTACTTGATACCGCGGTGGTGGCCGTAGTACGCAGCAGTGGCATGGCCGGTGTTGACCGTAAAAAGCTTACGCTCAATGTAGGGCTGAAGTTCCTGAACGTAGTGCACGCCTTGGATGTCCGGCGGGTTGCCCTCGAACGGGGGGCTCTCCACACACCACTCGAAGAACTGCTCGATTTTCACATTCAGACCGGCATCCTCGTCCTGGATAGGCACGATACGATCAACCGCCGAGTTAGCGAACCGAGCCTTGGAGTTGAGCTTGCTCTTGGTGTCATCACTCAGCTTCTCCATGATGAAGCCCTTGAGATTGTCGGTAGCGCCGATGGCGTTCTCGCAGGCGATGACAGCAACAGGAGTGCTGCTCTCACGGCTCTCGATGCCCTTGGCGATAGGCTCCGCAATGAACTTGAGGATGTTTGGACCGACAGCACAGGTGACGGTGTCTGCAGTGGCAATCTCGTGGATGACCTTTTCCATGTCGTGCTTTGAGTTGAGGGCACGGTAGTTGTCGATGGTGAACGTCTTCTCGCCACTGGGGCCAATTTCCTTGACCTCGTAGCTCTTGGCGTTCTGCAGCTTCTCGATGATGGCGTCCATCACATCGATGAACACGACCTCGTAGCCAGAGTTGTGGAGAAACTCGGCGACGAAGCCGCGGCCGATGTTGCCGCCGCCAAAGTGGACGCCTTTCTTACCAGCCATTTTGGAGTTCAGGATGAACTTGATGAACTGACGAGCGCAGGACAGAATCCGCGCGGAAGCTCTTTACTGAATGCCAGGTCAGTATATGAACAGCTGAAAAGATCTAAATGGATCTACGTTGGAGCTAAGATGGTGGCGAGGATGGGGGGAAGACCGTCAGGCCCAGGTCCAGGGGTTGCGGACTTGCAGTCCTTGTGCCCGAAGAACGAAGCTCAAGAAAGGGGAAGCGGAAAGAGGTGTACTGATGTGATGTGAAATGAAGCGTAATGGGCACAGAGTGAACGTACCTTATTGTCGCTTCAGGTGGAAGGAACGACGGAGGAGGCGTGCTATGAGGACCTGCTTCGAGCGGCGTCAATATTCGACCTCGGAAACGCTCTTTGAATATCTGGCTTGCTGTAGAAGATGGATTGCGTCCTTGACGCGTCCAATCTGCTCGTGTTGCCGTCGAGGTAGGTTGGTGGCCGACACAGTAGCTCGTCACCGGGCGACAGGGAGCTAGAATAAAGCTGCTCCCGCCGGCACTGCTGCTCTGTCCTACTCTGTTGTAGGAGATGTAGCTTACCTTGATGTTGTTTCTTGTTGGATTCGGTCGTGTGGAAGGGTGTGATGTGATGTGTGTAGAAACAGGAGTGAGTTGCAACGAACGGGGGCAAGAGTTGATTGATTGTAGCACAAGGCACAGGCACACATCACGTCGATGTTTGGTGGGGCAAAGCCCAGGCCCCGCGCTTCGAGGTAGACTGGTCCGTGCGCGATGCGTGAGCTCGACGTGATGCGGACATTACGGGTATCGCTGTCACATGTCTTCTTCGGTACGCTTCGCTTCGGGCCTAGCGTTCAACTAGCGCCCGAACTTGCCTGTTAGGGTTGACGAGGGTAAATGTGCTCGACGGGTTTGGAGATCGAAGTTGTAGGCGATATGGTCAGATTCGCAGGGCTGGTGTCGTACAGAAGCCACTTCTCTCGAAACTTCGTCGCTGGAGTAATGTACCACGGGTATGCGGGCCGCCGTCGGCTAAAGTGGAGGGTATTACGGTGATTTTGGGCCTGAAGCTATATTAAACATCTCACGGAAGTTTCGAGCTGGTATTGGAACCAACGATGGATCACCTAATGTATTTCTGCACTTCGCCTTGGCGTCACCCGCAGGAATATCGGCATGGTGACCAAGAAGTGACAAGAACGAGATCTATGTTGAAGCCTCGCTATCTATCGGTTCGCGTAGAAAACATCAATCGTTGAGGAACACGAAATTCCATCCCAACACCTCGCTAAAACACGGAAAATCCTCTTACAATAAAACCAAATAGAGCACCAGCACAGCTGCCTCGATTTTCCAACCAATCAAGTTTTCTATTACGCCTTCCCATTAGCCCTCCCCTGCCTAACCAACCAAACCAACAAATCCACCTTCGTCACGACCGCCAGCGGCTTCAAAGCCTTCTCATCCGTACGCTCCGTCACAATAGCCGCCGCATTCCAGGTCAGGAACCTCTCAAGCGCCCTGAGACTCGTCTCCATCGTGATCTCGGCAAATTCCCGCTTCGTCTCATCGCCCTCCGTCAACCCCTGATGCTTCTCCAGGGGCCGCACCTCGTCCATCTTGGAGAAGTTGAACATGACTTTCTCCACCGGGTCGGTGATGTGGATTTTCTTGCTGGAGAGGTAAGAGAGGCAGTTGCCGAGGGTGACGAGGCCGACGAGTCGGCGGTTCGAGGACGAGGTTACGGGGATCTGGTCGTAGCCCTTGTCTCGCATGAGCTCGACGGCTTCGTCAACCGTCTGGGACGAGGTGATGGTTTGGATGGGTTTCAGGCGGAGGTCGCGCACCGTGGCGTTGGCGTACTCATCACGTGAAGACTTGCGAGCGTGTGTTGGTGATGTGGGAGGTTGATGGGTATTGCCGTTCGGGACCACGACCTTCATTTCCTGACCGCTCTTGTCGTTAGACTCCATCTTAGGGGAAGACGGAGCAGTAAGAGGCGGCGAGGGAGGCAGAAGATCGTTGGCGGCCAGCCAGTCATCGTCCACGAATTTGCTCAGATAACTTCGGATGCTGTCCGGTAGGATCACGACTATGCTTTCATTCTCGCCCAGCTTCATATCGTGAATGGCCTTCATGCAAGCCGTCATCGCACTTCCCGAACTTCCACCCACCAGCAGTCCCTCTTCGCGGATGAGTCGTCGAGCCCAGTAAAAGGACTCACGGTCATCTGTCTTGTACCACTTGTCCACCTCCTGTTGCCCGAGAACATCCGGGATGAAGTCGTATCCAATACCCTCGACCTTGTAGGCGGCACCATTGTGCTCATCGTTCAGAGTCGCAGGCAACGCCAGTATGGATCCGTGCGGGTCCGCCGCAACAATCTTGACCTTGTCCCCATGAGCCTTCCTCACTCCTCTCGAAAGCCCAGTGACTGTACCGCCAGTCCCAGCTCCGGCGATGACTGCCGCCAGCCGACCTTCCACCTGCTCCATCTGGTCCACAATCTCCTTTGCCGTTCCCATCTCGTGAGCCATCGGATTGTTCGGATTACTGTACTGATCCAGAATCACACCGCCAGGAATCTCCTTCTCCAGCCGTCTCGCCACCCCAATATGGCTTTCGGGGCTATCCCACGCGGCACTGGTTGGTGTACGGATAATCTCAGCGCCCAAAGCCTTCAGGACCGAGACCTTCTCACTGCTCATCTTTTCAGGAAGGGTAATGATGGTCCTGTATCCCTTGACTGCCCCGACAAGCGCAAGACCGATGCCAGTGTTTCCTGAGGTGGGTTCTATGAGCACCGAGTGCCCAGGCGTGAGCCGGCCTTCCTTCTCGGCCGCTTCTACCATGCGAAGAGCGATCCTGTCCTTGACAGACCCGCCGGCGTTGAAGAACTCGCATTTGGCGTAGATGTTGCACTTGATGCCAGCAGACTGCGGGATACGGTTCAGACGGACTAGTGGCGTATTGCCGATGTTCTGGAGGATGGAATCCATGATGGGCGGCGGTTGCCGAGGCGGCGTTGATGAGAGGTGCGACATGACCGAAGTGACTTTGGGTAATGGGAATGAATGGATATCTCAGGGAATCGAGAAAGTCGTAGCGACTGTGTGTACGGAATCGAGCTGCAGTATTCGAGAATGCAAGACGAACAAAGGTAGACCACCTTGGTCAATATACCTTGCTCGGGCTTATCTTATCGCGTGCGCCGCCGATAACCGTCAGAAGCCGAGCCTTCCCTCAATCAACATCTGGAGTCCAGGTTCCTCTTCCTACTGCAACTGCACGAGCATCATATTGGTAAGGCAACCAAAAGGTCCTCACGGCAATCATCTGTCATCATCCCACCATTGTCTCATATCAGAACTGATGTGGTGGAACAAGTCGGCCAACGCTTCACCATCAGCGGCATCATCTTGAGATGCCGATCCAAGTCCCGCAATTACCGCATAGCGTTGTCGAGCTTCGAAGCTCTCCGCGACACCCTTCTGTACCATTTTGCCAAGACGTCATCGCAGGTAGGGAATGTTTATAAGCTGATCGCCAGCCCACTTGAATCCTTTCATAACCTCCATTTCACGCTCTCACACCCCGGCATCAAGCACTCGAATCATAACGAAACCCACTCCCGCCTGTGAACACACCAAGCCGACAGATCAAATACCATGGAATCGGTCAAACAAGCAGTCGGCCTAGGCGGCGCTGGAGGACCACGCCTAGCCTGGATAGGACTCGGCAACATGGGCAGAGGCATGGTCAAGAATCTAGCAGAGAAAGGCCAATTCACTTCCCCCATGAGCATCTACAATCGAACCACCTCCCGCGCCGAAAACCTCGCCTCCAGCCTCCCAGCCGGCAAAGCCCAAGTCGTCACCTCGATCTCCGAAGCCGTCCAACAAGCCGACATCATCTTCACCTGCGTAGGCGACGACGCGGCGATCGAAGAAACCATCTCGACCGCTCTCCAAAACCCCGCCGCAGCCAAGGGCAAACTCTTCGTCGACTGCTCGACCGTCCACCCGGACACCACGAACAAGCTCGCCCAAACCATCAACGCAGCCGGCGCCTCCTTCGTCGCCTGTCCCGTGTTCGGGGCCCCCGCAGCCGCAGACTCCGGCAACCTCGTCTGCGTCCTCGCCGGCCCCGCCGAAGAAGTCGCCCGCGTGAAACCCTTCTGCAAAGGCGTCATGGGCCGGGCGGAGATCGACTACTCCTCGCAACCGCAGGGCGCCGCCACCCGGCTGAAGATCGTGGGCAACACCTTCATCCTCGCCATGGTTGAGACGCTATCCGAAGGCCACGTGCTAGCGGAGAAATCCGGTCTCGGGACCGACAACCTGCATACCTTCATCGAAACCATGTTCCCGGGCCCCTACACGGCGTACTCGACCCGCTTGCGGACGGGGGATTACTATAACCGCGAG
This sequence comes from Hortaea sp. C3G1500-4, assembly GCA_022701445.1. Classification (NCBI taxonomy): domain Eukaryota; kingdom Fungi; phylum Ascomycota; class Dothideomycetes; order Mycosphaerellales; family Teratosphaeriaceae; genus Hortaea; species Hortaea sp. C3G1500-4. The sequence goes on from JAJVDI010000016.1 coordinate 658,720, forward strand.
GAACCCCTCTTCAATGCCAAGCTCGCGAGGAAAGATGCGGGACATGCGAGGGATTTGGCAGAGAGCTGTGGGGCGAAGATGAAAGGGTTGGAGGTCGCGGATCAGCATCTGAAGGAGGTGATTGCGCATGCGGGGGATAAGGGGGATATTGCGGGGATTTACGGGGCGGTGAGGAAGGAGAGTGGGATGGAGTTTGAGAATTAGACTGGAAGGTCGCTTTGGGAAGAGGGGTAAGGTAATGTAGGGTTGACGAGAGAGAGAGACATAGTGTGAATACCATTGACATGCAAGAAGCGAAAAAGAAGGTCGGGGACAAGCATCCTTTTCCATAATACCTCAAACAATCTCCATAGTACCGAAACTGCAGGGACTGAAATATGCGCCCTCGCCTCAGCCGCCATGCACACAAAAAAGTACGCCATGTACAGCACTCCATCCGCCTGTCAGAGAGATAGCAACAGAGTGCAGTGGAGAAGGGACAAAAAGAATATGCCGTATAGTAGGTATGAGGACTCAGAAAAGCAAAAAGAAATTGACCTCGCCCGGGCTCGAACCGGGGACCTTGAGTGATCTGAACAGTGAAGAACTGTTAGACTCACGTGATAACCAGCTACACCACGCGGCCAATGTTGGACAGCTAATTGTTACTAGGCTGCTATACATGATACAATTTTAAAATTGTATATGACTGCTAGCGTTTGCAGATTGAAGAGCTTCAGACCATTTTTAACCTGCATCCTTGAAGCTTTGGGCATATAGGTCGGCGCAGATCGTCTTTATAGGAAGCAACGGACTGCATGGAGTGGTGCATTTCTGAGTACAAAGGAAGAGTATCGCACATTGATCGGAGCATCCGAGAGATGGGACAGTTGGAAATGTTACTGTGAGGATAGGTCGCAAGGGGGAAGGCTTGCTAGTGGTATCTATACATATTTACATTTGGCGCGGGAGAACGGTGGCACTGTAGTCGGGCTCCCTGCTATTTAAGAAGGCGGGCTGGAGGGATGTCATGAATTTCTTCTTGAAGAAATAGGTGGGTTTTTAAGATGCTTGAGTGGTGCCGGTGTGGGTGTCCCGCTCGAAGTAGGTCCATTGACCCTCTGCTGGCTTCTCCTCGAGGTCCTCCCATCTGTATATGTTAGGTTAGCAAAGATTCACAGGAAATAAAACATTCCCCACCAACGAATGGGAATGGGAAGGGAATAAACAAGAAGAGATGCAACATACACTTTCGCCTCAGCCATCTTGTGCACCAACTCCAACTCGCCCTCTGCGACCTGGATCACTTCCTCAATCAATCCGCTTCCAACTTCACCCTCAATCTCCTGGACTTGCTCGGCGGTCAGGCTCGGCTCCGGCTCAATGCGCGGTATCACCCTGTGCTCCTCGACAGGATCCCGGGCCATACGGCCGAGCTGCTGGATCTGGTCCTCCTCGCTACGGGGCCCTTCCATCATAGGCTTGCCGGGGGCCTCATCGTCCCACTCGGGGGCCGTCTTCACGCCTTCCTGCGCCGAGGGTTTCCACACGACGTTGTACTCCTTCTCGCCGGACTGGGTGGTGATGGGGATCTTGCGGAAGGCTTCCGGATGGGCGTCGACGGTCTGGGCTACGCGGGTTTGCCATTCGGCCAGGCCAGCGGGCTTGACGCGCTCGATGATGGACATGCGGTGGCGGGTCAGGGCTTCGGCGGATTGGCGGTAGACGCTGGATTCTGGGAGAGTCTGGAGCCTCTCCAGCGTGCTGCTGTAGAGGTAGAGCAGGGTGGAGCGCGGCGCAGAGTGGGTGAAGAGGCCGGTGATACCGGTAGGGGCGCCGGGTTCGAGGAATTTGCTGGCGGGCTTGCTGGCGACTGCCAACAGGCGGAGAGCGGGGCGCATATTGGGTAGATATCGGGGGGAGGTGGTCGAGTATTACGTCTCGGGGTGGTTTGAAGGCTTCGCAGCGATCAATGATGGAGATGATGGTATGGACCGCTGGGACAGCCAATGCGGAGGCTTGGCAGGTCCTGGTTCCGACCCGCTTAGTCATGCCTCAAGCTACGACGTGGTTGGGAGGAGAGAGGGATGCAACAATGAAGGTATGTACTAGGAGGTACTATAGTCCAAGAGATTACCTCACCACCACCACTGCGCACTCACACACAGCTGGGAGTTGGGATTAGAAAGTGCTCCTTCACCTGCATCTTTACCCGGGATCGCCCATATCGTCACATCCCGCCTTGACAGCAGATCCAAGCCAAACTCATCCCCCCATCGATCAGACTTGCGACACCCACCCATCCACCCAACCCCACGCCCACACTTCGCGACTGGCCACTACCAACATCGCTGGCGGGCCTTGAGCCCAGATCGACTTCCCCGGGATGCAACCCAAACATCTCCTCCGACTCCTCGCCCTTCCCCTGATCCCCGCCGTCATCGCCGCCCGTATAGAGACCCCCTCCAACAAAGACAGCCTTGCCCTCCCGAAACGACAGCTGAAAGAGGCCGCTGCACCCCCTGATGCCAATGCTGACGCCGGCACCGCCCTCGAAGGCCACGATGGCAAGACTTCCACCGATGGCGCATTGGCAGGCACCACCTTCAACGGCAAGAACGTCCCGCCCGGCATCGAACTGACCGGCGACACGCTGGAGGAGAGCGTCGCGAAGGGCTATTGGCTAGTCGAGTTCTTTAGCCCCTACTGCAGTCACTGTAAACATTTCGCACCCACCTGGCAGACCCTCTACGAACTATACTACACTCAAGACCCGGTGCCGCAAACCTCCGGCACTGGCGAGAGTGACAGCGATCTGAATTCATTTACGCGGTACTACAACTTCAAGTTTGCCAAGGTCGACTGTGTGGCCAATGGTGATTTGTGCGCGGGGAAAGACGTCAAGTCGTTCCCTACTGTCGCGCTTTTCAAGGATGGAGAAATAGTGGAGAGGAAATCAGGGGCGAAGACATTGGAAGCCATGAGCAAGTGGGTGGAAGAGATTTTGGAGTCCATCAGACCAGGCAGTAGACCACAGAAAGGGCTGAAACTGCCCAAGGTCGGCGCTCATGAGGTGGAGAAGACGTTGATGCCAGAACAGCCACCTCTCCCTGCCGATAAAGCCGCTGGCCGAGCACCATCTGCTACAGTCAGTGGCAAAGCGAAGAGTACCGTCTCTGCCACGAGAGTTCCAGAGACACCAAACAAAGCAGGCAAGAGTGTCTCCCTTACCGCAGAGAGCTTCCAGAAATTGGTTACCACCACCCACGACCCCTGGTTTATAAAATTCTATGCCCCTTGGTGTCACCACTGCGCTGCTATGGCTCCCAACTGGCAAGGCATGGCGCGCCAGATGGCCGGGAAAATGAATATCGGAGAAGTCAATTGTGAAGCCGAGAAGCGTCTCTGTAAAGATGTGCACGTGCGGGGCTATCCTACTATCCTCTTCTTCCGCGGCGGCGAACGGATTGAATACGACGGCCTACGCGGGCTAGGTGACTTGGTCAGCTACGCCAACAAAGCCGTCGCAGTAGGCGAACCGATTCGCGACGTCAGTGCCGCCGAGTTCGAAGAGATGGAACAGAAAGAAGAAGTCATCTTCCTCTACTTCTACGACCACGCCACCACAACCGAAGATTTTGCCGCTTTAGAACGCCTCGTCATGTCTTTGATCGGCCACGCCCGGCTCGTCAAAACCAACGATCCCCTCCTCTGCGACCGCTTCAAAATCTCCACCTGGCCCCGTCTCCTCGTCTCCCGCGATGGCAAACCAACCTACTACCCTGCCCTCTCCCCGCAATCCATGCGCGACTACCGCAAAGTGCTCGGCTGGATGCAAACCGTCTGGCTCCCCATCGTACCCGAACTCACCTCATCCAACGCGAAAGAAATCATGTCCTCCGGCCGGCTCGTCGTGCTCGCCATCCTGTCCCGCGACCGACCCGAAGAATTCCTCAGCGACAAGCGCGAGATCAAGAACGCCGCCCTCGAATGGATCGACAAGCAGACCCAGGCTTTCCAGCTCGAACGCCAGGAACTCCGCGACGCGAAACAGCTCCGGATCGAGGAGGCCGAGGACCGCAACGACCAGCGCGGCCTCCGCTCCGCCAAGTCCATCCGTATCAATATGGACGATATCGAGCGGAAAGAGGTCGGCTTCGCCTGGATCGACGGCGTCTTCTGGGAACGCTGGATCCGCACTACCTTTGGCATCTCCGTCCTCGAGGACAACGAGCGCGTCGTCATGTACGATTTTGAGAACCATCGGTATTGGGATGTCACGATGACGGGGAACCCGATCGTTCCGTCCCGGACTTCGATCCTAGAGACTTTGCCTAGGGTTGTTTCCAACCCGCCGAAGATCAGTCCCAAGCGGACTACCACGGCTTTGGGACATGTCTGGTGGGTAATGAAAGGCCAGGTCGTCGAGCATCCGATCGTATGGGGTTTCTTGGCCATGGGTTTCCTCATCGGTTCGCTGGTTATGGGACGGAGGCATTTGAGGTTCGTGGGAGGTGAGAGGGTTTGGGGTTCGTTGGCTGGTGGTAATGGTCTGGGACAGGGAGGTTACTTTAAAGTTGGGGGTGGGATGGCGGGGGAGAAGGGTGGGCCGATGGATGGGTTGTTAGGGGGGAATAGTGGGGGTTCGGCTAAGGCGGATTGATAGATTTTGGGGAGGGACTTTTGTTTGTTTTTCCCCTCTTCTTTTGTGTATGTGTATGTTTATGTGAGGGACAGGGAAGGTTCTTGATATTTGGGTTTGCCTTCCTAATTGCATCTGGCGATGGCGTTTCTTCATCTTTTTCTCGCTTGTTTGCTTCCGCATCGGATTTAATTAGAGGGTCCTAGATGTGTCCTTTGCGCCCTTTCCAACCCTCTCCTCTTAATGATTATAGAGGTAGGAGGTTGGGCCTTTGGTCTTTGTGAAACTTTCCGTCCGTGCTAGATATCCGCGTGGGTTGTTCAATGTTTGATTCTGTTCTATCTGCTCTCCATCTCTTGTTCTTTTCTCTCGCCTTCCGAAACCTCTTGCGAATTTGGTGTCTACGGTCTCAAAAGGTCGGGGTCTATAAGGGATATATCTACAGCATAGAAAAAGAAGAGGAAAAGGAAAAACAAGGGGGGGAAAAAGGAAGGGGACCTCTCAAGCTTCTTGATGCAGCTACAAAGGCTATCATCCTGCTAGGTATAACACATACTTGCGTTGAGCACTAGACGTATGAGAACGAATGCCTGTATTCGGTAGAGAAGGATAAGACACACCAAGAGAGTACAAAAGTAAAGACTCATAAAAAAGAAAAAGAAAAAAAATAGCTAAAACCCCATGCCCCACCCCCATTTTCTTCTCCCATGAGAGTGACCTGCGAATGCTTGGTCATGATGGATTTCTCAAGCAGGGGAAGATGCAAAAGAAAAGAGGGAAAGAAGTAAGAAAAGGGAAGGAAGGTGAGCCTGCACCAACATGTGTATTCTAGGAAAAGGTACAGCTGGACGTTCTAGTCGCCTTCCAAACAATGTCAGCCAGTGCTTCAATGACTGCATGTCGAACTTCGCATCCTAGAGGATCAGAAATGGACCCCATTTCTCCACAGACATCTTGCGAACACGCATAGCCACCAACTCAACCAACTGCTGGCCTTCACTACCGGGGCCTAAGGTCTCCAATGCTTGAGATTCTCGGCCATTAGTACCTAGCCTACTCCATATCTCTCGGTTGCCAATCCTGGTGACACATACTCATCGCGGGGCACTTCGGCATTGTATGGATACGTTGAGCTGCATGTAAGCGATCGCATCAACTGCCGTGCGAGGAAGAGAGAGAGAGAGAGAGAGAGAGAGAGAGGGAGGGAGGCACAGAGCGAGAGGGACTGGAACGACGGCAGCAGTGACCCGTAGGCGCAGCAGTAGCAGCAGATGGCTCTACTGCATCAACAGCTCCGAATGAGTGGTGACCACGTTTCCGAGCGGCGGGAGGCGATACGTCGGGGTGGGAGATGGGGTGTCTCTGTAGTGGTGGAAATGTTGCTTGCGAGAAAGAAAGTCGTTCATATACCGAGCAGCCGTTTCAGGCGTACGATCATCCATCCATCTCAACCTCATTCCCCGGGAGACTAGAATACCATCACCACGAGCAGCTCTTGATCAATAAGGTACTGGTGCTGCGAAGGATAGCCAACGGATACCTAAGGCACCAACCGGCTGCAATGGTGAGGCTACCTACCTAGTATCTCCTGCATGATGCACAAATATTACCTACCTACCTAAAGGTACCTTAGTGACTATTGCAGATGGCCGGCGAGCGGAACGGCTTCCCAGTCGTACAGATGGCTCCAATGGAACGTGGCACGGCCACTTAGCTTCTACCTAGGTATGCACCACGCCCACTCGAGTCTCCATTAGCCCCTCCCAGCATTGTCTTGATGCCTGACGCTCCTCTGTCTGAGCCTGTCTGGATCGCTCCCGGTGAACCTGAAGTTGTTGTTGGTGGCCAACACTTAGCTCCTACAGCAGTGACGGCTGTCAATGGCATCCACCAGCTTCGCCTCTGCTCGCTTTTTGGGAGGCGACTCCAATGGGGCTCATACCTTCGAGGTAGTGATGTGTGCGTCGGTTCCTACATGTCAGCAAGCTGAGCCTTCTCCACTTTCGCATCACCTCACCCCCGGAGCCCGTGTAGCCATCCATCTTCTTTTCTCCTAGATATAGGAGTGAGAGGCATTGATCGTGTCACACCGACCCGCCCAGCTGCTTCTTCTCTCACCCAAGCAAAAGGCTCCGCGGCGGGCGCTTCACTGCAGCAACTGGCAGCCTCCCTCCTCGTCCTCTCACGCTTGACCTCTTTCTCTTTGGTGCCTGTGCTGCCTCGGCTTGCTGGTTGGTTGCTGGCTGGCTGGTTGGCTGGCTGAAGATCGCCCGCCCCAGCCGCCGCCCGCTTCAACTTCCCTTCCGGTCTGGTCTGGCTTGTTGGCCTGCAACACACCGCCGCGCCCCGCCCCAAACAAGCTTACCGAATCACATTGCGACCTTCCAAACATCGCGCGATTCACCCACGACCAAGACAACCCAGCAACATCATCATCATCCTCGCCGCAGCGGGTCTCAGTCTGGATTGTGTGGACAGCGGATGCGCCAGCCTGTGTAGAGTCATCATCACCATTGTCTATCCCCAACAACAAGAAAAGTAATCGCGTCCCGTCCCTGCGTATCGATAAAGCCGACATCTGAACGAGCTTCGCGCATACATACCATACCATTCCAATCCCATCTCATACTACTCCCAACCTCGCCTCGCGCATGACATCTATGGCTCCCTGCAGACGACGGCGACTGCGTAACATTGGCTTGCCGACCCCCGTGACACCACATCGATAGCCACGCGGTCTGGACGAACGATCGGTTCGCATATTACTAGCTGCATTGGAGAATCTCGGCCTGAGCTGCTTGACTCTTGACCTCGCATTGGTATCTCCTATCTGCAACCTACTGTGACTTCGAGCATCGGTGAATGGTCACCTCCACACCACCGACGCTGAACGCCACACAAGCATCATGCCTCATCCATTCTCATTCGTCAGTCCCGACGACACTGCTATACAAGTGCAAGAGTTGGACCACGATCTAGCTCACAAGCAGTCCAGGAAGCAATCCTTCTGGAGGGACATTGGGAGCTTCTGGAAAAGACCGCATCGTGATGAAGTCGAAGCATTACCGCAGCTTGCACCCATTGAGCAAGCTCCTCTGGCCGAATGTTTCCCCCGGAGACGTAGGAGTCTACAGGAGAAGAGCACTGCGAGAAGGAGAGTGATACCATCCCTGCCACGTCCACAGACCTTTACTAGGCAGGAGTCTGAAAAGCGTGAGAGGTTGGAGCCCACACTGGAACAGTACAAAGAGTTGGGTGGGGAACGACGACGAGCTCTGAGTGCAAGTGCTGCGAGGAGAGCAACGTCGCCGCCTATCGTGCCATTTCCTTCACTATCAGCGCCCGAAGTCAATTCTTCAGATCACTTTTCGTCACCGGATTCACAGGACCATACTTCCGCAGATGTAGAATCCCAGAAACCATCGCGTGACCCTCACGACCTTCCACCTCTTGAAATCCCTGAGCCGGTCGTCGACGGACTGGATTATGACGACCACTCAGACGACGGCGAAGTTGATCGAGTAGCTCTGGAAGCAGAATACGAGCAACGATGGATCTTAAACCTAAGCATGCACTTCCGCGACAAATCCAACCGGGAGAAATTCTTTGTCACTTATGCCGAAACGCCCTCCAAGTGGCGACGCCTTACCGTCTCCTTAGATTATCGCGATGCGCCAGAAGACTCTCTTGAAGCTGATCTGAGTACATTGCAGTACCAGCGTGACAAATCTTTCCGCATTTACGAAGCTATCCGGGAGTCCCTGCCGGATATCCAGTTCTACAACACCGTTACGAATTTGAAGCTTGAGACGACACCCGAGGACGGCCAGCTACACGTCCATGTCCGAGAGGACGCTAATGAGATGATCAATTACCCTTCTATATCCCTCTTTCACCACGTCCAGATCCCGCGCTTCACTGAGAGCGAGGTGGACTTTATTTCGCATCTGTCCGGCTTCGTGTACAAAGTCCACGCTGGTGGCCGGACAGTTATTAAAAAGGAGATCCCCGGTCCAGATACGGTGGATGAGTTCCTTTACGAGGTCAATGCTTTAGACTCCCTACGCGGATGTGAGAGTATCATCCAACTTGAGGGACTCGTCACTAATGATTGCGGCGATGCGGTCAAAGGCCTGCTGATTTCGTATGCGCCTGGGGGAGCCTTGGTCGATATCCTCTACGACTACAACGGCGGACTGCCCTGGTATAGACGGGAGAAGTGGGCCAAGCAGATCGTGCAGGGACTTTCTGATATCCACGAAGCCGGCTTCGTGCAGGGCGATTTCACCCTCTCGAACATCGTCATCGATGAATATGATAACGCTCAGATCATCGATATCAACCGAAGGGGATGTCCAGTCGGCTGGGAACCCCCGGAACTCAGCCGTCTGATCGACAGCGGCCAGCGCATCAGCATGTGTATCAGTGTCAAGACGGATCTCTACCAGTTAGGCATGGTCCTCTGGGCGCTAGCCGAGCAAATCGACGAGCCCGAACGAGTCGAACGACCCCTTGCTCGTCTCATCGACGGCGTACCCGCCTATTACAGCGAAATGGTCGAGATCTGTCTCAGTGACCGCCCTCAGAGCCGTTGGCCGGCTAACAGACTCCTACGCATGTTGCCGCACCGCCGCCACTCCCCTATTTCTTTCCAACCTCCTCCGGACCGCCACTTCCCCATCCCCTTCCAGCCTCATCCGGACCGCCGTCCCGCCTCCCCAGATCCCTTCGACAACGGCGGCCCCAACCCCGCCGATCTTCGACCCTCCTCCACCCACCGCTCGGCGAAAGAGTACATCGACCCCGACATGGCCATCACGCTGGAAGAAGTCCGGAAACGTCGTCCCCGTCCCCCGTCCACCACCTCCTCCTCCTCCAACAGAAATACCAATCAACAAGTCGACATCCCCCCCAACCAAGTCACCTACCTCGACCCCGGCGCCACCGCCACCGCGCCCTCCTCCTCCTACCCCGCCTCGACCACCTACCACTTCGACAGCTCCGGGTCCTGGATCGTGGGCCGTAGTCGTAGTCGGCGCGGTAGTAGTCCCCGAGGAGGAGGAGGAGGGCAGCGGTCTTCCCCCCTCTCCTCTAGTCAGAGGACTCGGAGGCCGAGTTCTCCGCTCCCGCGTTCCGTCGCTTCGAGTCGGACTTCGGTTTCTTCTGCTTCTTCTGTTGCTGCTGGCGGGGATGGTGGGGGGAGTGGTGGTGGATGGGAGGTAGGGTGGGAGAGGGAGAGGGGGAAAGGTTGGGGGAGTGTGGATGAGGGGGTCGGGATCGGGGACGGGCAGAGGGAGAGGGAGAGGGAGGAGGAGGGGGATGAGGAGAGGGTTGGGCGGGGCAGATGAGACGTCCTGCTCTTTGAGGAAGAAAGGACGGGTGATGTGATCGTTTTCATACCTCTCGATTTTTCTCCAGTATGGGCCCCGTACTTGCCGGCCTTCCGACAAAAGCCAGGCCTGTGGAGAAACCTGAAAGCCGTCGAAGTCAAGACAATTGGTCGTCCCAAATCCCCGGACCACACGGATCCCTCATAGAGACGGATCTCCATAAACAACCTATGACTACTTCACCGTCGCTCCACCATCGTCCAACGCTAGGAGAGTTCTTCTTATCCGGTTCTCCCTTACCGATAAGGAGAAGAAACACCGCCAGCGATGATGTCGACGCGGCTATCCATCCCCTCCGTCCACGCAGCTACAACCCAGGTGGTTTGCCGATGAGTTAGATCACACTCGTTTTGGGCCTCTCGCTGGAAATTCTAGGGATGTTTCCTCTTTTCTACTTTCTGCCCTCTTGCCTTCCTGTCGTCGGAGGAAGGAAGCAGAAAAAAGAGAAGGAAGGAAGGGAGGGAAAGGGAAGGGGGCGAATCATTGAGTATCAGAGGCTTGCTGCATTGTTGCCCAGATATAAGAGCTGTGATTCCCTGTCCATCTTAACACGAAGGCGTGTCTGGCGAAGAGTGAACGAAGCGGGGAAGGCAGCAGGATGCGGGGATGGGTTAGGAAAACGAACGAAATTAGGAAGGGGGTTTTTCTGACGGTCCTTCTTTAGTCTTAAGAGGAGGCTATGGCAGGGTGGTTTTCCTCCTTCTGCTTCTTCTCTTTTCTTCTTCTTGCTGTCAATGGGGTGTTATGAGATATGAATAGTCACGACATTATGTTGAATGTTTCCTTGTGCTTCGCTTCGCTTTCTCTCTTTGCCCTTTAATTGTCCTATCGTCCTATTGTCCTAGTATTCTTTTCCTGGGGCAAGTGAGAGTAAATGCCAGTAGGGGCGAGGAGGAGCATCAAAAGCAGGGGAAACTAAGACGGAGAAAGTACTATGAGGGTGGGGTTGGGCGGAGGTGAAGAGCTTCTCATAATGAGATAGTGCTCCTGTAGCGTAGTACATGTATATCCTATGCCTATCTCGTTTTCTAAATCTCTTTTCATACTCTGTCTCTACTACTAAGTTTTACTCGAAGCCCCCCCTCCCCCCCCCGGGGGTCCCTTCTCCACCGTTATCCTAAGACACCTGTTTATTTTAGACCCTCGTCTCATCTCTTGTTATTCGACTAGCTACTTCACTAACTCCTTTTTTTTTTCTTTTCTTTTTACCTTAATTTCTTCTGAAGGGAAGCAAAAATCCCTTTCTCCCTTTCTCCCTTTCCCCCTTCCTCCCTCCTCCCTTCCCCTTCCCCCTCCCTCTCCTTCTTACTTTCTAATAAACGTATTCCGCACCCCTGCAAGAACAAGGGGGGGGGGGGGGGGGGGGGGAAAGGCAAAAGCAAAGAAGAGAAAAAGAGAATTAGAAAGACTACCTAGGTAAGAAGTGACATATCCACGAAGCGGAGTCCGCAAACGTATCCCTTTACTTCCAGCCGTTAAACTCCCTAGTTGTTCCCGCGGCCCCGCAACGTCCTACGCTTCCTTTATGGGCAAAATGGAGCAAAGAAGAGAAGTGAAGAGAGGAAAGGGGAAGTGGGAAGAGAGGGAGATGCATAGACAGGAGAAGCAGAAGAAGAAGAAGGGGCTAAACGAGGAGGGGAGACTAAGAGGGATAATTAAAAGAACAGACGAAGAGGAAAGAAAGGTAGAAAAGGGGAAAAGGGGAAAAGGGGAAGAGAGAGAGGCACAGCCGAAGTAAGACTCTTAGATGACAAAAAGAAGAAAAAATAGCATTAAGCCTCCGTCTTAGCCTGCGGCGCCGCCTCAACCTCAGCCTTTCCGTCCTCCTCCCCAGCCTCTTCCTCAGCTCCATCCTCCCCCTCAGCCGCCTTAACCTCATCCTTAACACTACCAACCGAAGGCATCTCGTCCTTCTTCCCTTCCCCATCTAAAACCCCATCCGCACCCTCCCCGTCCTGAGCCGTCCCCACATCGATCAAATCCGCCGTAGCAGCCACCCCACCGTCTTTACTCCCCTCCTCCTCCAGCTGCAAATACTCGTCCCACTCCGGGAACATCTCGGCATCCGACCCGGGGACACCCAAACTCCTCGCAACCTTCCCCTTCCCTTCCTTCTCAAGGCCCGCCTTCCAATCCTCCACAAGCCCCTTACACCGACTCGGGGCGTAAGTCTGGGCGAAAAGGACCGCCTCGGCAGTGCGATTCGTCCGGACCAGAATATCTAGACAGCCGGGGATATCCTTGACGAGCCAGAGACAGGTGAAAGCGACGTTCCACTGGCCGGCCAGCTTGGCTTTATCGGCGAGGGAAGTAAGACCGGCGGAGTCCGAGGCGCTGGAGTACAGCAGGAGCAAGGAGCCGAGGTCGTTGGAGTGGGTGAAACATTCCTCGGCCAGGGCGAGGTCCCAAGCGGCGAGGGCGGCGTCACCGACGATCTTCCACTTGTGCTCGACGTCGGCGTCGCGGGCGAGGGCGAGGGCGATTTGCAGTTCGCCCAGGCCGAGGGCGAGTTCGAAACGGTGTTCGGGGTCGGTGGCGACTTGGAGTGCGAGGTCCTTGTACCCTTGCCCTTCGAGGAAGCGGGCGATTTTCCCTTTCTGCTCCGGTGGGATGTCGTCCAGCATGCTCTGCGCGGCGTCCATGTCGCCTCGGAGGACGAGGGTTTGGTATTCGATGACGGAGACGCTGAGGGCGAAGGAGGTGACGGTGAGGTCTTTGTCGCAAACGTAGATGCGTTGGTCGCGGGTAAGGTAGCCGAGGACGTAGTAGGGTTGGTCGAAGTGGGAGATGGTGTAGGTTTGGTCGCCGACGAGATAGTTGAGGCGGTTGGGCGCGTTGGTGTAGACGAAGCAGTCGCCTATCCATTGGCCGGTACGGACGCTGTTGTGGAATTAAGTCAGTACAGCATTCATGAGGAAGCAGAATGTATGTGGCATACCTCTCGTTGATATCACAGACAACCTCAAAAGCCTCTTCAACGCCATCCTCTTCCACTGTACCTGCCTGCAGCGCAGCGACATACTGCTCACGACTGTATCTGAGGACGTAAAATGTGTCCTCACACGCCAGACAGACCAGCTCGCCACTCTCACTCCAATAAACATTTCGAGGCTCGACTTCGATGCGTCGCACGAGCTGACCCGACTCCCAGTCGAAGAAACCTATGCCACCCTGGCCCTTGACACCGAGCAGGGCGCCACCGCTAAGACCTTCGGCGGTGAAACCCACGTTGACGGAACCATCGCCGGCTTTCGGCTTGAAGTTGCGATAGATCTTGACTGAGTATTGAGATTCCCGGATCGCGTAGTCCTTGTCGTTCTCTTTCGAGGCCCAGGCGAAGTCGAGAGCGGAGCCGAAAGCTTGGTTACGGAGGGCGAGGGCAGTGTAAATGATGTACTCGCCATCACCGCACACAGCTACGAAACGGCCGTTGGGGCTGTGGAGGAGCGTTTGAGGGTAGATCTCAGTTGAGCCGAGATCCTTGGATGGTAAGGAGATTGGTTGGCCATCCTTGATGCTCTTGTCTGCAGTCTTGATGATGGAAGTCTGAATTTCCGAGTGGCGGGCGTAGATGATCTTGCCTGAGCCGTCCATAGAGACTGCGGGTTCCTCACGACCCATCTTCACGACTACAGCACCATCATCGAAACCCATGGCAATCCCTTGCTTGCCGCGCTGGTAGGAGACACACCACGCGCGTTCTAGACCGTACGACAGGGACTGCTCGAGACGGTAGGTATTGGCGTGCCAGATCTTGATCGTGCCATCCTCTGATCCTGAAATGATGACCGGCAGTTCTGGATGATAGCATGCAAAGGAAACGTTGGACGTGTGACCTTCGAGGGTAGCAATCAGAGCCTTGGTTGTGTAATCCCAGATCTTGACTGTCCGATCGTCTGAGGTGGTGAGGAGATATGGCTTGTCGCTCTGGGGATAGTAATCAACATGATTCACGCCCTTTGTCTCATGCGCCTCCAGTGTGAAGTTGGGTGTGCTGGAGCCTAGACTCCAAATCTTGACTGTCCTGTCCAAACATGCTGAAGCGAAAGTGTTGGTATCCTTGGGGTTGATGGACAGACCCATGACATAGTGCGAGTGGCCCTCGAACACACTCACACACTTCCAGCCTCGATCCCAATCCCATAGCTTGATGGTCATGTCATCACTGGCGGTCAGGACGAAGGGTTGTGTGGGGTGGACTACAATGGCACGGATGTAGTCGGGGTGGGCCTCGAAGGTGGTGATCTTCTCGGAGGTATTGTAGTTATAGACGCGGAGTTGGAAGTCATCACTACCGCAGACGATCCAGTTCTTGCGGGCAATGAAGCGGCCGGCTCGGACGGGGACATCGGTGAGCTCGAAGGTCTTGATGATGGATTGGGTGGTGTAGGACCAGATGTAGACATGGCCGGAGTAGAGGGTGGTCAGGATCTAGAAAACATGCTATGAGCTGGCGGTGCTTTAAATGCGGTCGAGGTAGGTGGTCTTACCCATGGCTCGGTGGGGTGAAAGTCGATACCCTTGACCCGCTCACTGCGGGCGAAGAGTTGTCTCTGCACATTCAAGTCAACCTTTGGGCCCATGATGTGGGATGATGTCTTTGCATCGTCTCGGGTCTGGGCTGTGTAGAAGGTACCTTCACATCCAATCTCATGTTGGCGGCTCGCCCTTGTCGAAGCGATGCAAGGGACCGGGATTGTCTGGTGGTTCAGGGCGATGCGCTGGATTGACGGGGAGTATGAGGCTTTATCTTGGCATTGAAGTATGGAAAGAAGAAAGAGACAAGTGGTGCCCAATTGAGGGAGACGAAGGAGGCAGTGGTGGATAGTAAGACAGGCTGGTTGGAATTATTGCAGCAACCGCCTCTCACGTCTCGCCCACACGTATGTCTCCCGCGCGCATTGGACAGCTGGAGTCGCATTGCGCATGCCCCCCGGTATTGCGGCCTGAGGCAGAAAGGTACGACCTGACGGCACGGGACGCGACGGGAAACATCCGTCCCCAGTCTCGGCTGTGGCGCTGCACCTCACAACTGAGCCGTGCACGTGACTGGATCCGGGGCCTGCGCCTCAAGTCCATCGCGTGACGTGACGTTCATTAGCGTCGCATCCAGATTCCAGGTTGCCCGTCCAGATAGATAGACCGGCCGACACTGCGACAGACACTCTTGACCCTCACCGCCCTCCTACCACACCACCACCCCGACAACCCTTACGTCCTGTGGATCACCATCTCCGCAATGCAACTCCTCACCCTCACCACCGCCTTGCTGGCCTCCACCGCCACCGCCAAATCCCTCTGGGGTTCCTCCCCGAACATCTCCCCAAACACCGACGGCTCGCTGTCCGTGCCTGGCGAGAACCCACTGCAACACTGCGAGGACCCGAAGAACGACATCCTGACCCTCAAGAGCGTCGATCTCACGCCCAACCCACCGAAAGCGTAAGCCGATCTAACCCCCCTCCACACCCCTCAACCATCCCCAACTAACCTCTCCACTCCCAGCGGCCAAACCCTCGAGATCACCGCCAAAGGCACCCTCTCCGAAGACGTCGACAAGGGTTCCGAAGTCCACCTAACCGTCAAATACGGCCTCATCACCATCATCCGCCAGACCGCCGACCTCTGCGACACCATCACCAAAGTCGACCTGGCCTGTCCGCTGAAGAAGGACGAGCAGACCGAACTGACCAAGTCCGTGGAACTGCCCAAGGAGATCCCGCCGGGCAAGTACAGCGTCATTGCTGATGTCTACAATGCGGATAAGAAGAAGGTTACGTGTTTGACTGCGACGGTGGAGTTTCATAGGAAGAAGGACGGTGAGGGGGTCAGTGTGGGACAGGTTGTGCTGGATGAGCCGAAGCAGGGGTTGTAGAGGGTTGTTGGTGGCGATGAGCGAAGGCCAAGTGAGCTGAATGCAGAGAGGAGTTGAGAGCTCAAGGCTGTGAGACAGATGAGGAAGTGGATTTACGAAGTTGATGGGATCATCAGATTGCATATGCTGTTTTTTCTTTTCCGCGCCTGATTCTATATCTTTCTAACTAAATCATCCCGCGCGTTCGAGCGAGAGAACTTAATCTTAGTAGTCTTACATCAATCAACCGATTAACGACACTACTAGCTAAAACATACCCTCACACACCTCACACTTCCGTCGAATCTCATATAGACTATAGGTCACGTTTTGCATTCTGGGTATCTATACATCCATCCTCACATTCTCTTCCCTAATCTCTCTCATCATCGTTCTGTCCCTTCCCTCCCTTACCACTACTATCCCTTCCGCCATACATCCCATCCCATCCCTCGATCCCCTCTATCGCCTCCCGACTACCCAACCCATAACTTCCCCATCTCATTACTCCCCAAACAACTTCCTCACCCGCTTCATCACACTATCCTTCTCCGGATCGTAGGGATGCTCTTTACTCGGGATCTCCAGCACGCTGGGGAAAGCCTCCCCGAACGCATCCACGCGGCCTCGTATCCGGTCGGCAATCTGTCCGCTCTTTTCGTATCAGCCACCACCTCTTTTTCCTTCTCTCTAAATATCCCCTCGTCGAGGCCATGAGGAGGGCGGATGTTGTGTGATGTCTTCTACGGGCTTCCCCATCCGTATGTGTGTGTATATATATGGATTGGTTCTTGTCTAAGGAGAGATGGGAGGGAGGGAGGGATGGGGACTTACGTGTTGGTTGATCAACACAATCGCGATATCTTTCCGCTCCTTGGTGAACTGGTCGAAGGCCCCTTCGATCGTACTCGTTTCCGTCTTTTGGTCCACGACGAGGTAGTTCTTTTGGCTGTCGGGCGGGTCGGTGACGTGCTAGATGCGCAGGCGGCGGGTTAGATGGGTTTGGGGTTTGGGTGAGTGAGGGCCAGCGAGCGAGGGAGAGTGGGTGGGCGAGATGGATGGTACGAATTGGCAATTCACCACCGCGAAAGGTTAGGAGAAGGTCCGTCCAGTTATTGTGTCGAGCGTTCTGAAGAGAGGCAGAGAGACAGTAGGGAAATCGGACTTACCCCGACGCCTGCGAGGAGGATGCCCGTCACTGAGTCCTACAGAAAAAGAATGCTTATTAGCCCAAATCTCTCAAACACCAACAGCCATATCCGATCTCCCCAACTCCCATCCCATTGTCATCCCATCGCATCTCATCCAATCCCTCGGACTCCAACCCTCACACATCCACCACACCCACAGCCGCCTCAGCCCTCCAGCCGTGCAAAAAGTAAAGAAAGAAAAACCCACCTCATCCCCAATCACAGCCAGAAACTGTCGATCCTTATATGCTTGTGCTGGTAACGCCATGATTAGAATGTGCCAATTGGATCAGGACATCATTCAGCTTTCATTCAATCGAGGCCGGATAGCTAGTAGTAGAGCTGGTCGTAGCTCCCGGGAGCGGATGGGGTTCCGGGGGATTCTCGGGAGGGACGGGTGGGTGCGGGTGACGTCGATGGGGAACCATGGGATCGCGAGCAAGCGATGGGGTATAAGTACTACCTAGCAGCACGTATGTACATACGGGATGAGAATGTGATACTACAGCACCAAGCGGTGACGAATTTCTGGGAGAATTAATGGCAGAACGGGACTGCGAAGGTGTGGACAGAAGCATGGCACGATGGCATTCCCTTCTTTCTAGAGGGATAAAAGAATGAGAAATGGTCACATGCACGACTCAAATGAGAAGGTCCAGGGATCGATGATTCCGTTGTGTAGCTTAGACGGCCACCTCGAAGATGAAAAGATTTAAAAGACCAAAAAAGAAAAGGAAAAGGAGCGGAAAATGGGATTCCCGCATCATGCACAACGTCAAAACCGCAGCAGCCAAATGGAGAGGTAATAAACCAAAACTTTTCCCTCTACAATAGTGATATTTTCTTGTATTCTCTGTACTAAGAGAGGAGTAATGGCTAAAAACATCTTCCAAACATGCCCTCCCACATCCCTAATCCCCATTTCCCTCTTCTCGAGAAATAGAGAGAAGAAAGGCTTAGATACCAGAGTCGTGCATCAGGTACTGCGGGTCGCCGTTGTAGTAGTCGAACCAGGAGCTGCACTGGCTATCGAAGTCGGGAGCGTACGAGTCGATCTTGTCGGGCGTTTCGAGGAATTGGACTGCGAGACCTAATCATAAGAGTCAGTTGTGTCATCTTTTTAACCCCTCCCTTCTGTTTTGGCAGACTCACCTTCATCCGAGTGCCACGAAATATGACAATGCATCAACCACGCGCCCGGGTTATCCGTCACGAACGCCAACGCCAACCACCCATTCGTGTTCAACATCGCCACATCCCTGCGCGTGGGGTTATTGAAGTTCAACTCGCTAACCTTGTCCTCGGACCAAACATCATTTCCAGCACCGAGCACATAGAAGTCGTGGCCGTGAAGATGGATGGGGTGGGGGACAGCGACGTTGTAAGGATCCCCCGCCACTTCCTGGATCACCCAGTACGTCCATTTCCCGGACTCCGGCAGCGAGATCACGTTCGAGTTCTCCGGGTACGAGGTGTTCCCCGTGCGCACGTACTCGAGCGTCGGCACTTCCCAGTTGGCTTGCAGCCGCGACCCGTTGATGCGCCAGTAGATCGTAATGGAGCCGTCGTTCTCCTGCGCCTGGAGCTGCGAGGTCGTGAGTTCGGTGAACTCGGCTCCCGCGCGGCCTTCAGGGACGAAGGAGTTCCAGTGGGGACGGAGACCGGTTTCGTCCGTGCAGCGCTGGTTGTAGTCGTGGCCGGTGCTGATGGGGGTTTCGGTCTCGTGACCCTCGTAGGAGAAGATGGAGCGGATGTTGCCGTTGTTGTAGTTGGAGCCGCAGCCGGCAGAGTCTTGGGCTTCGGCGCGGAACCAGTAGGAGCCTGGGGCTTGGTTGGCGTGGATGATGACGTCGTAACGCTGGCCGATACCGAGGAAGAGGTTAGTGGTGTTGAAGGGCTCGATCGGGACGAAGTCGGAGGCGATCACTTCCATCTGGTGGCCGTCCAGGCTGAGCACGAAGTGGTTGTCGGTGGCAACGTTCATGAGCCTGACCCGGTGTCTCTGGCCAGCGGTCAGAGTCGATCGAGAGTACTGACCGCCGTAGATGCTAGTCATGCTGCCGTTGATCAGGGCGTTGTCAGCCGATGGAGGAAGGCCGTTTGTGTGCTCAGCAATAGAAGCATGGTACATGACACCGTCGTAGTACCAGTCAGTGACCGGCAGAGGGCCCAGTTCGATATCGTAGTTGGCAGTGGCAGGGCCGTGGAAAACGATAGGGCCAACGACACCGTCACCATACTGAGAGCTGAAATGCGAGTGGTACCACGATGAACCGTACTGGGTGACCTGGAACTTGTACGTGTGGCTCTGTCCAGGGGCGATCGGGCATTCAGTCAGGCCAGGAACACCGTCCTGACCGTTGTTGTTGAGCTGTCTCACACCGTGCCAGTGGATCGAAGTACCGTTGTTAGGCATGTCATTGCGGATCGTAACCTCAACGTTGTCACCCCAGTTGGCCTCGAGCACTGGTCCGGGGTACTGGCCCTCAACAGCGAGGACCCAGCGCTGGTAACCGTCGAGAGACATGGAGATGTTGGAGATTGTCCAGTCGTACTTCACAGTGCGACCTGTGGTAGGGAACTGGTTGTCAAAGTCCGTCTCGACATCGTAACCTCCGTACCAGCAGTCTCTCGAGTTGGGAGCGTTGGTGCAAGTCGCAGTGGGAACCTGAGAGTGAGTGCTCGTAGCGCTGACGGCGTTGGACACCGTGGAGGCAAAGGTAGACGTAGCGGAGTTGCCAGCAGTCTGCCAAACATCGGACTTGGAGACCTGGTTGTTGGTTGCAGTCTCCGGGACAGTGTAGCTGTGGTTCGGGTCGGCCTCCCAGGTGACGCTGCCATCGCCCTCGACGACAATGTACTTGTACTGGAAAGTGGTGCCTGGAGCAATGTTCACCTTGCCAGACCACACCGGGTTGTCGGAGGTGTAATCAGCAGCATCAAGCGAGACAGCCGAGCCAGTGTCCCAGTTTCCAAGTGCCTCAATCGATCCGACAATCTTGAGCGACTGGCCCCAGCTGGTAACCTTGCGCTCGGAGAAAGTCACACCAATATCTCCGCTGCCGGCATCCTTCTTGACCGCCAGGTTGTAGTCCCGGTTCCAAGTGCTGGTACCCAAGTCGGCCATCAAGTAGCACTGGTTAACGCCCATATGGAACAGACCAGCAACACATCCCGATTGCTGATCACAAGCCTCCATACACTGGCCCAAGTTCGTCGGATCACCAGTTACGCCCAGAACACTACCATCGTTGATGCGGTAGCAAGTCACATCGTACTCGGCGCCCATGCTGTCCGTGTAGCTCTTGCCATCGTACTTGGGGCACAGAGCAGCATTCTCCGCTCTTGGAGCCAATTCGACTGGAGAAGCGGCCGGGATTGCACTGGCAGTGCCCACAGCCGCGAGAGCCAGAATATTAGGTATTATAGAAGCGCGCATATTCTCTAAAAAAAGCAAAATCCAAAAAAGAAAATCCGGCCAGGTGTGCCGGGAAGGAGTGACTGGGTTAAAGAACAGCTCTTCAAAGAGAGCAATGGTAGAGGTAAAGACAGTCGGGTGCTGTTAAAGGGAAGAAGTGGACGAAAAGGTCGACCTACCTTTCGAAAGTATAGTCAAGTGGACATACGCTTGTTGTTAATATCCTACGCCACTCTGCTACACTACTACTGGACGGAGGCGGCCAGCAGGGAAGTCGGCACGAACAAGGTCAAGGAACACACGGTGCACCGTTGGAGCCTGCCCTGTCAACAGGGAAGTGGATTGCCCGCGAGGCTGATGATCTCCCTGACCTGGGTCCAACCGTTGGTTCGGTCCAGTCGGCACGCCATGCCACTGTCATTCGGTGATGAGAGACAGCCAATCGTCGAGGCGATATCCGTGAGGGGGCTTCTTATTCCGTCCTATAACCCCGTATAGACGCAGGCTCCAAAGCGAGAGACAGAGGAGGGACGGCAATGGTTTAGCGTCGGCGAGCTCCTAATTAATCGGTATCGAGACTGGTGGAAAGGCGAAAGGGGGAACGTGTGTCGTTCCAGAAAGAGAGTTTCGACCAATCCACTTTTTTCGTCGTTTCCTTCCCATGCTCACCCACGAGAGAAGCAGCGGTCCAAGCGTCCACCACTTTCATCTGCGCCAGCCGCTTGAAATAGCAAAGCGATCGTATTTATTCCCTGCGTAGTGTAGATGAATTAATCAATAACCTCCTTCGCTTGAACATTAAGCGAAGCCATCAAACTCCCCCGCCTGGAGAGATCCTCTTGACGGTCGCAAATTAGAAGGATTTGTCTCACAGCCATAATTCAATCCCTATTATCCTTTTTCACCATCCTCCAAAAGGTGTGAATTCAGCCTGCATATTTTGAAACATGTGGCCTTTTCAAGCCTAAGGGTTCCACCTTGCCTCTTTTTTGACTTGCCGCGTAGCCGCCGCCCGTTCGAAATGCAGGTACCGCCATCTCCCGAGATTGCTTGATCGCCCAAGCGCAAACTTTGTTCTTCCCTACCTCCTATTACCCGAGCTACCCCTACTGAGCCCACACCCTGTCGGCAAGAGTGACAACACGAAGAGGAAGCAAGGGAGGTAGGAAGAGCACTACTGTGGCGCTCGTGATGACGATGATGGCATGGTAGGAGTGGAGTGGTGGGCTCGTGTCGCCCCTTTGAACTGGCGCATGGCCAAATCCGATCCATGGGCCAAACCGATCCGACGAAGAAGAGATCCACACAAACCCACCTTTGTACGCGTTCATCAGTCCGTTGTTCGCACGAACAGGTCAACGTCAGCGACAAATGGTAAGGCTCACAACGCCAGGCACAGCCATGTGAGCCAACGACCGGAATTTCTACTGCGAGCGGGTGAAGTGGAGCGTATATTTCCGCTGGGATCGTATGTAGTGTAGGTAGCTTTGTAGTCCGCCAGTCTTGATTGCAACTGAACTGTAAGGGAGACGATAGAAGAAGAGCCCGTTCCTTCATTCGCTATCTTCGAAAGATACGACCCCTACGACGGGAGCTTGTGTCCTATGAGATACATCCTGCACATCGTCCACCACAGCGGAGAGACGCGGTCGTCCAAGCGTTCCCGTGATCGACTTTACCGCTGTCTCCATCTCCCGAATAATGGATAACCGATTATGCATCCCCAGAGATTGGCTGCTCGAGATGACATAGATGTAAGCAAGCAGATGGAACAACCATGTTGGGTGGGGTATCGCCGCCAATCATCATCACGGCTCCCGGAATGTGCCTTTCTCTGCCTCCCAAGTGGGACTACTCTGTTCAATCAGCAACCCCGCCGTGAAAAGTCCCCTTGCGGACCGCTTTCTACGATAGCAAACAGGGATTTCAAAGTCGGCCGCGGAAACGCAGCACTCGCAAAAAGCTCACCACGGCTACAAACTAGACTCGGTTGTCACTAGACAGTAACAACATGAGACAACCCAACAGAGCAAATGACCTGATTCGATAGCGAACGGGGAAAGGTCAATAAGCCCGAGCAATGCAAATGCAGTTCAAAAGCCCACTGCACTCGCAGCTACAAATGGAAATCATTCTCTTTCTCCTCGCAACTCAAACAGCAATCCGCATGGAAAGCCTACAGAAGAGGGAGGACCTGGTCGATAGCGAAAACGAAATGAAAAGCCCGACGATGCAGATTAGAAACTAACAGGAGTTAAGAGAAATGTGGTCCCGTAGGATATTTACCCTGCTTGAATAACTAATCCCCAGAAGAAACTCCTTCCCAACACCATGCTGAAAGCCCTTGATCCTCGCTCCATAGGGGGCCAAAGAAAAGCAAAAAGAACGCCTCGCAGAACCCTCGAAGGATTTGGCCGTTATAGCAAGCACTCTTCTCGAACCCACCACCAGCCCAATTCCTCAAACCTTAAAACATGATCCTCGCAGCCGTAGTAATCGCATGCGCGACCGCCTCACTCGCAGTCGCCGTCGCATTCCCCTCGCCGCCTTCTGCGGATGTCCCCGCACTGCTGACCCCGCCCTCCTCCTTCGGATCGGGGTAATACCACGCGCTGACGGCGACGAGGATATAGACAAACACGCACAGGGCGCCTTCGAGGTAATCGGACTTCTCATCTCTAAGGAAATTCCCGACGACGATGATGGCGAGGATGAGGACGACGGCGTCGAAGAGCTCGAAGGTCAGGCTCATGTCGCGGCCGAGGCCCCAGCCGACGATGACGACGATGGGGGTGTTGAGAAGTGCGGTCTGGATGGAGGAGCCGAGGACGTGGGATAAGGCGAAGTTCATCTGGTTGTCGTAGGCTTCGTCGATGGCGGTCAGGTGCTCGCTGACTTTTTCTACGAGCGGGATGAGGATGAGACCCAGGAAGGCGTCGCTGACATGACGTTCGTTCACCATGTAGTGGATCTGCTGGACGAGGAAGACGGCGGCGAAGCTGACGAAGGTCAGGGCGATGACGACGGCGATGATGCTTTCGGTGAAGGTGAGCTTGTCCTTGGCCAGGTCCTTGTGCCGGTCGTGGTCGCGTTCTTCGTCCGCTTCCAGAATGTCCTCGTATAGCCCGTGGTGAGATCTACTCTGGAACCAGATGTATACGAAGAAGGCGACCAGCAGGACGACCGCCGCTCCTCGAGAGATTTTGAGCGCTTGGGCATCGGCCTCTTGGGCATGCAATCGGCCACCTGCTAGAGAGTTGTAATAGATAGTTGGGATGACCAAACCGACTGGAGATGATGTTAGTATATCTTTCTCAGCCACTCGGAATCTTCTAGCTTAGGACCTACCAGCCGCCACAAGCATGAGATTGCTGCCAACTTCACTGATTGCCTCGTGGAACGTCTGTTGCGGGTGGAAGATACCACCGACAAAGAAGCACATCCCTAGCATGCTATTAGTACTTATCACCCCCGGCATATCATTCAGCCAACATCCTTACCAAGACAGAACAGCACATTGGCAAGAATCGACCCCAGAATAGCCGCACGAATGACACCGAGGTTACCACCGTCATTAGCGATCAGCACCACGAACAGAATAATCTCCACCACACTCCCAAACGTCGTCTCCATAATCACTCCCGCCACTTTCGGCATCTTGCGCGCCAGCTCCTGTCCCGCAAAGCCGACGAGATTCGCGCAGGGTACCATACCGAGGTAGGCGGTGATGAAGATCCACAGGTCATGATCGCCGTAGCCGAAATGCAGGACGAGCGAGGCGATCGTGAAGGGCCAGAGTAAGTTCGTCCACATGGATGCCGTGGAGGAGGAGCGGAAGCAGATGCGGAGGAAGTGCCAGGGGTGGAACCAGGATCGTCCGCTCTCTCCGTCGGGAGCTACACCGCGCGTGACGACGTGGCCGGCGTGGTTGATCTGCTGGCCCTGTTCATTGTATCGAGGGAGCTCCGGCTCCTTGTTCTTGTTCTTGCGTCGGGCTTTTTCTGGATCGTTGGGGTGGCCATTGGCGACTTCGGGGCGGAGGGTATCGGGGTGGGCGCTTGTGCGGCGGAAGACGCCCATTGTGGGAAGTCGATGGTGGTCGGGTAGCTAGTGGTGAATGTGAAGGTCGGTCGTGAGATGTGGTAAGACTGACAGAGGCAGCTTAGGGCGTCGCTTGCCTCCTGACTGTAGGTCGGTGAAGAGGGTTTAGTTGGGCATTCGGTCGTTGGTAGGTATTCCGTGACTGGCTACTCCTTCCTCGAATCAGGTATTATTTTATTGGCACTCCCGATCAATCCTCCCCTGCCACGGTCGCGCCCACGAGGGTATGGTCGGCAGTGGACTTTGGTGTAAATCAGGAGCAAGGCGTAGGAGAAAACAGGGCAAAAAGAAGGGCGGTCAGAGGTCAAGACTGTACGACATGGAAATGCTGTACAAACCGGATTTCTTAAGCACCTGCACCTGGGCAGCTGAAGGCTTGTTGTTGTTAGAGTTAGCACGGAGGTGATTGATGACGCGACAGCCAATCAAGCAAACCCAAGCTTCAGGGAACGTTCTGAAACCCGGGGAAAGAATCCAAGGGCCACTCTTTCCACGTCCGTTTACATCTTTCCCAATGCGGTGGAAACATGTACATCATTGGATAGGAAATCTGGTATTCACGCTGATTGTAGTCGACGACTATGGGGATATGGAGTGTTAGGTTCTGCATCATACAGTAGCATGGGGAACATCTCGATCTCGCTCCGCTGGCAGGACTTCCGCGCGATCCCAATGCCAGCGCAGCGCAGCGCTAAAGCAAGAGCCGAACCAATGTCATCAGCCAAGCCACCAAGCTGCCATCGACATGTCTCACAGTACCACTATGTATTCATGCGATACACTGCACTTTCATCGTGAGACAATGGAAGCATCTGGCTGTGTAGCAGGCCCGTTTCAATCGAATCTCATCGCGCATCGTTTCAGCATCAGCTCCCCCTTCCATCTCCGCCCCATGAGCACCACGCTTCTATGTCCCATCATCCGGCCTACCAGCAGCGTACGAAGCGTACCCACACAACTCCGCGACAAACAACCCCGCGCCCGGCTCCATCGGATGATTAGGCCCGTATCTATAATACACCAGCATCCCCTGCCCGCAGCTCAACTCCCCGGAATCATACCGGACGGGGAACTCCAGCTTGCACTCGCCATTCCGGATATCCCACTGCGAAGCCGCGCAGCTGTCGGTTTCGGCGCAGAGCTGACAGCAGCTCGATGCGTCCGTGGTGTTGGTCTCGAAGGTCGCGCCTCCGCCGGTCGTGTCGTCGCTGTAGTCCAGTCCGTAGCCATTGTATTCCGATGTCAGGGCCGAAGGCGCGCACCGCGCATCTTGCGTGACGGTTGAGGTGGTGGCGTTTACGGCGGTGCCGTTCACAGTCGGTCCGCATTTGGCCTCGACGCTGGCAGTGGCGGTCGCGATCGCGTAGGCGGTTCCGCCGGAACTCGTGCTCGTTACCGTCGTCTGCGTGAATTCCGTGTACCGTGTGTAGGTGCTGGTCACTGAGGGGAGCGCATAGAACTCATACGTGCTGCCGTACGTGGTCGTGAAGGTTTCGGTTACGGTACACCCTTCGTCCTGGCGAGCTGCTATCTCCAGAGGCGATCGCTTGGTATATGGCGCAGGTCCTTCGGCAGGGGCTGAGCTTTCATCGTATGAATCCGGGCCACTAGCACCCGCGGTTGTATAGACTGTCGTAGTGGGTTGGTTGGTGCTGATCAGAATTAGCGCATGCACTCCAATCTCCAAAGCCTCTGAACATCCTACTCACATAGTCCCCGTCGCAGTGCATTCCGTGCTGGTCGTTGTAACAGTCTGCAGCGTCTTCGTCGAGCTCAAACGGATAACATCCGTATAAGTCCCGAAATCTCTCGGGGTCGTCGCCGTAATCGTCTGAACAGGCGTCGTGCTGTAGGTCACGGTAACCGTAGGTATAATGACTTCGGTAGTTGTCGTCACGCAATCGTTTTGCGGCAGAGCATGCCCTAGACCCGCTAGAAGCGGTATCAAAGCGAATGAAAGCATCTTGTTGGAAAATCGGCAGCCCCGAAGGTAACGCAGCGTGTGAGCTTAAGCGCGTGCTCAGTGCTGGTGTGGGTTATAATAGGTCTATATAGACAGGGCCGCGCGACTTCAAATTGTAGACTCCCGTCCCTCGAAGGCTGCCTCTCAAATCTAGGAAGGGAAGTGACGTCGCACCAAAGAACAAGGGAACAAAAATTCCACAACCAATTCTAAAAAAACCGGAAGGAAGCATGGGTACATGTACATGTATGTAGTGAACCTTGTTACTTTTAATAACACCCCCTCCCAGCACCTGCCACCGCCCTTCCACTTCCATGGTTGCCCGCGTTAAGCGACAAGAAAAAATGACGGCACAGAACGAATCCACCTGCGAATCCTTCGAGGCACGCCCTCTCTCAAGCATACCTACCACTACTTCATGCAGGAACCCGCTCGGGAAATTCTTCGATGCCGCGATGTAACATCGGCGTTTCAGATCCCATTCAACCCATACTTTAACCCATTGGAATGAACGCTATCCAAATCAAGATCAGGCGGTGGTCTACACCTATGAACATTTCGTGTTCCTGCAGTCTCAAGTGCAAGACACCACGAGAGAAAACCACATGGAGGTTTACCTCTCGTTGGAACAGTGACGCAAGGGGGATATAGTTGGGCTGCAGGCAGCGCCGTTGCCAAAATTCTTGGCAATAACCACCACCACCGCAAGGCGTCCGCGCCGGGAGTCATGTGGTGTTACGGAAGCACCGTTATTGCCCATAGCGTGCAGGTCGTCGCGCGAAGTTGCCTTGCTTCTCTGACGTCGAACGAACGAGAGGAGAGGGGAGGGGAAAGCCAGAAGGATGGAAATGCTGTTGTGCTTTGGACCAACCGGCTTTTCATCGAAGTAATGGTAAATGAAATGTTCAGCTTGCGGGCCACAAAAGCAACGGAGAACCCTATATCCTGATTCCGAGTTTGCCACCATTGAGATATGTGTAAGAAAATGGGTGAGGTATTAAACGTTCTACATACGAAAGGAAACTCCCATATCTAATGCTCGTTCTACCATCTAATCGAACTTAGCAAAAGCAAGCTCATAAGCCAGCCCCAGCGTCAACCGCGCATGCTGCAACATATGGTTGAAATCCAGGTACTCCAGCTTATCCTCCGTCGTATGGATCTTCTTATCGCTGTACTTGAAGTCGGACTCGATCACAAACGCAGAGGGATATCCGGCCTTACTTGCGGAAGCGTGATCGCTGCACGCGTATCCGCATTTTGTCTCGACGTACGGGATCGTGCAGTAAGTGTTCACGACTTCCTTAATGAACCGCGTCAAATCGGGGTCGACGTAGTCCGTGATAACGCCCACGCTTTCCGGCTCGCCGGCCTCGAGCGTGGCGTGCGTGTAGCCCGTCATATCCTGCTGCAGCATGGCTTTGACGTCCCGGCCTTCCTTCAGGTACGATTGGAAAATGGCTTGTGAGCCTAGTAGTCCGCCCTCCTCGGCTGAGTACCAGTGGAACTCGACTGTGTTCTCGGCCTGCCCGTGCAGGATGTCCTCGTCCTGAAGCAATACCCGCAGGGCTTCGAGGATGGTTACCGTGCCGCTTCCATCGTCGTCAGCGCCTGGGGCGGAGAGAAGTGATGGCAAGAAAAGGTTGATGCTATCCTGGTGCGCACCGATGACAACGGTCTTCTCGCTCCTGCCAGGCAGAGTGGCGATGATGCTGTTTTGACCCCAGGGGTGTTCAAAGTGTCTGACAACACCTACGCCAGCGTCCGTCAGCGTCTGGTTGACTTGATCAAGCAACCATGCAGACGACTGGGCGCCGTAGTCGCTCTTGTAGTATCGCGTGTGGAAACCCGTGAACGTCTCAAGGTGCTTCTTCATCTGCTTCTTGTCCAGCTCCTTCAACAGTGGCGACACGCTCTCGTTATAGGCCGTCTTCTTAGGGAACTTGACTGTGGACTGCTCATGCTGGGAAAGGCCTAGCTCAGGCGTGTCGGTGATGTCGAAGAAGTTCTGGCCTTGTCTACGGAGCTCCCACTTCTCTTCGTCCGTGACCCATTGCTGTTCGCCTGGGGCGAGCTCGATGAGGTACTTCTCGGCAGTTGCTAGTGGGTTCTGGCCGCTGGCGAGCTGCTGGATGCCTTGACGGACGCCTGATGGGATGGAGAGCGCCGAGGTAGTTGCCGCGAGGGCTGATAGATAGATTGCAGCCTTCATTGCGATGGAAAAGGCCAACGTATGGGCGGGTGGTTGCTTGTATCGTTCGGTTGCTGAAGTGAGTTGATAAGCTCGGATGGCGATGCACATGCATAGGTAAGCATCGTCATAGGCTCGACCCTCCACATACAGCCGAGTCGCGAGTCAAATGCCGATATCGCCCGGGATGCATCCTCGAACGTGAATCAAGGGGCTCGAGAGAGGTTTGCCCAATTAGCTGTAAGTCTAATCTGCTGAAGATGCCGACTTCGGCCAGGCTGATGCGGGACACAACTATCCCACTACCGCTGTATGAATTGATCTTTCCCATCTCAGCATTTCTTCGTCTTCGGCTGGCAACACACAATACGCACTCGCACTGCCTCCCTCGCCTGGTACTGTATTCAATTGCTTCGTCTAGTTATCTCTCATCATGCCAGGCGCAGTAAAAGGCCCGCGAACGCTGTACGACAAGGTCTTCGAAGACCACATCGTCAACGAGCAAGACGATGGCACCGTCCTTCTCTACATTGATCGCCACTTGGTTCACGAAGTCACCTCTCCACAGGCATTCGAAGGTCTGAAGAACGCCAACCGCAAAGTTCGTCGACCAGACTGTACCCTTGCAACCACCGATCACAACGTCCCCACCACCCCAAGAAAGAACTTCAAGAACGTCTCGCAGTTCGTCGAGGAAGAGGACAGCAGAATACAATGCGAGACTCTCGAGCAGAATGTCAAGGACTTCAAGCTCACCTATTTCGGCATGGGCGATAAGAGGCAGGGTATTGTGCACATCATTGGGCCCGAGCAGGGCTTCACGCTGCCAGCAACGACCGTGGTGTGCGGTGATTCTCACACCAGCACCCACGGCGCTTTCGGTGCTCTTGCCTTCGGTATCGGTACCAGCGAAGTCGAGCATGTGCTGGCTACCCAGACTCTCTTGACGAGGAGGAGCAAGAACATGCGGGTTCAAGTCGACGGCGAGCTCGCACCGGGTGTCAGCAGTAAGGATATCATCTTGCATGTCATCGGCCTGATTGGCACTGCAGGTGGTACTGGACATGTCATTGAATACTGTGGTAGCGCCATCCGTGGTTTAAGCATGGAGGCGAGAATGTCTATTTGCAACATGTCAATTGAAGGAGGTGCGAGAGCAGGTATGGTTGCTCCGGACGAGATCACTTTCGAGTATCTCAAGAACAAACCTCTGGCTCCCAAGCCAGACTCACCCGAGTGGCGGAAGGCAATCAAGTACTGGGAATCCCTGCGTACCGATGCAGATGCCAAGTTTGACGTCGACATCTTCATCGACGCCAAGGATATCGAGCCGACAGTCTCTTGGGGTACCAGCCCTCAGGATGTTGTCGGGATCACTGGTGTAGTGCCCGGCCCAGATGACTTTAAGGACGAGAACGCGAAGAAGGCCTGCACTCGCGCCCTGGAATACATGGGTCTAAAGGCCGGCACCAAGATGACAGATGTTGTTCTCGACAAGGTCTTCCTAGGCTCCTGCACGAATGCCCGTATCGAGGACTTGAGGACCGCTGCGCACATTGTCAAGGGTCAGAAAATCGCACCGAATCTTAAGCGCGCCATGGTTGTGCCTGGCTCAGGCTTGGTGAAGAAGCAGGCTGAGGCAGAAGGCTTGGACAAGATCTTCACGGACGCCGGCTGGGAGTGGAGAGAAGCTGGTTGCTCAATGTGCTTGGGTATGAACCCTGATATCCTGGCTCCTGGTGAGCGCTGCGCAAGTACCTCGAACCGCAATTTCGAAGGTCGTCAGGGCGCAGGTGGACGAACCCATCTCATGTCACCTGCTATGGCTGCTGCCGCGGCACTTGCAGGCAAGCTGGCTGATGTGAGAAATCTGGCCGGTTATGAGCAGGCCTTGCCCGCAGCGAAGAAAGCAGCTCACACCATTACGCCACCTCCCCAGGTCGAAGACCCTGAATCAGATGTCGACCTCGACAACATTCTCGATGTGGACGAATCTTCCCAGGGCAACTCCGTCTCAACCAAAGCACCTTCCAGCGCAGCTGGCATGCCCAAGTTCACCCAGCTCAAGGGCATCGCAGCACCCATGGACAGGAGCAACGTCGACACCGACGCCATCATCCCCAAGCAGTTCCTGAAGACCATCAAACGCGCCGGTCTTAGCAAGGGTCTCTTCCACGGCTGGCGTTTCAACCCCGACGGCACCCTGAACAAGGACTTCGTCCTAAATCAGGAACCCTACACCAACGCCAAGATCCTCGTCGTCACGGGCCCCAACTTCGGCTGCGGCTCCTCGCGAGAACACGCCCCGTGGTCCCTGCTCGACTTCGGCATTAAGTGCATTATCGCCCCCAGCTACGGCGACATCTTCCAGAACAACACCTTCAAGAACGGCATGCTGCCCCTCATCATCTCCGATGAAACCGCCCTGAAGAAGATCGCCGCCGAAGCCGAAGCCGGCCGCGAAATCGAAGTCGATCTCGAAGCCCAGCAGGTCCGGGATGCGAAGGGCGAGAAGCTCGCGGATTTCCATGTCGATGACTTTAGGCGGCATTGTCTCATCAATGGGCTCGATGATATCGGGCTTACTATGCAGGTTGAGGAGAAGATCACCAAGTTCGAGGCCAGGCGGTCGGAGGATACTCCTTGGTTGGACGGGAGTGGGTATTTGAGCCGTCACAGGACGGGTCCCGTTAAGGTCGATGCTGCGCCCTTGCCGAAGACGAATAGAGGTGAGGAGAAGCAGGAGCCGCTTGAGTGGTAGTTTGATCGTTCTTCTCGCTTCTTTTGAGGATACGTTAAATAAGACGAAATCAATGAAAGTTCAATGAGTACTGTGCAAGGTCTGAGTTTGTCTTTGAGTATCTTTCTCTCGAAGTGTCCTTTTCCTCGAGTGGACAGCTCGCCCTTTCTCGCTTCTGTCTCATGTCTGCGTTCTAATCGATTGCTCATTGTAGGATCCTGGGTCGTTAATATCACGAAACATTATCGCTCCCGACAACTACCCTGCTTATGAATTGATGGTTTGCAAATTGGCGTTTACGGGAGTCAGGGTGTTTGACTCCTCTTATGGTGGACGGAATAGGTTTCTTGATTCGTTTGTGGATAACGCACGCCCTCTGCCTTTGAGGGGGGTAAGCATTGAAGGCACTTCCCACCGTTTCTGTATAGGCGTGGAAACCAAGAAGCAAGGCTGATGACGCTCGGCTCGCAGGAATTCACTCAAGACTCCACGGCTTTTTTTGATGGTAGATGCCGTATTCTACTGCAGTCACGAGGGGCAATCCCGGCGCCAACGCGTCGAGCTCTCGCTGCGGTAGTTCGATGTTTACACAAAAGTGCTTTCGTTCTCCCATTCGCAGTCCCTAGTTCCAATACCAGGATGCCGATCTCAGGATCCCGGTGTGATGAGGAAAGGTTGTCAGAACAAGATTCATGAATGGGCTGCCTTCGAAACCCACGTCATGAAAGGTACAGCGCAAACTTTCATCGACTTGACCCCGCGCATGTACGCCTCAGACGGTGGCCGAGAACTCTCAAACAGTGCTGCGTTCGACTTGAGGAGCCGACTGGGCGATGCGGAAGACCTGCTCACTTCTTACTGCTTACAGCACACGGTCGACATTTTCTTCTGCACCAATAGCTCGTCTGCACAAGGCATGCTGCACGAATGGTACAAGCCAAAGATCTTGTTGTCAGACAACCTGACGAAATCTTCCATCCCAGACGGTGCCACCCCCATAGGTGCCTTCAAGGAGCACATCGAGCACTGGACTATGGCAGGCAGCCGCCCGGCGCAGAAGCCCGTTCTCGCGTCCAAAGGTCACAGCGAATGGGCCGATATCCTACTACAGTCCCTGTTCGAATGGACGGTCGAGCCGAGACTGGTCAACAGTAGAAGCCTGTTCTCGCGTCCAAGGGTCACAACGAATGGGCCGATATCCTACTACAGTCCCTGTTCGAATAGACGGTCGAGCCGAGACTGATCAACAATTCCTTCGTTCAGCTCGAGATCCCGTCGCAACCGGGTAAGATGAAGACACGCGGCTCACGCGGGGGAAGGAAGCAGGAGGCTTACGATGATGCTTTTCCTCCTCTTCCGGCCGTTCAGGATTGAGAGGTGTGTCATGACGGCGGCCAAGGACCTTGGAGTAAAGATCCCGGTACAGTAGCGATAGCAACGGCGTCCTGGAGCCCATACCGTGCCATATGTAGGTCAGTATTCGTTCTGAGATCGAGGAAATTTGCTGTATGGCAAGTCGGCGTCTCTGGGGGCCAGCTTGAGAAGTACTCATGTAACGGATGCCATCGGATGCTTGAATCGTTTGTTGCGGAAAAGGCAAGCCTCCACGAAGGAGGAAATCGTTTGTAGCAATTAGCGTAATACCCCTTTTGCAATGGTCTAAGCTCAATCCACGGCGAACAAGCACAAGGTGAACCTCGAGGAGACTACTGGGTCAATCTCCCGGCTTCATTGAGAGAGCAAAATCATTTGACAACCCATCATAGTATCAAACGTCAACACGTCATCAGATTTTAAGGTCCACGAGGACATCCATCTTTTAAGTGTTAAATGTACTTCCAAAACGCACTGAGTTGTGCTATACAGCTTCTCAGAGATAGAAGAGAGAATGATAATGGGAGGGGGAGGAAGTATTCAGAGCCATCAGCGTGGAAGCCAGATCTCGTACTTTTCGCTCTCTCTCAAGAATGCCAGTACCATCAAGTCCAACTACCCTATTAACACGCGGCATAAACGGGAGTGCTCTGGCTCCATTCCTGCCTCGGCGTTTGAGCTAAGCGAGGGCGTTCCTTCCAGAAGTAGTTAGCGTGAACATAAGGATGCCGAACTTCAATTCAGACTTAACCTCAATTCGTCGCATACATGTAGAAGACAATCGACAAGGCAGCATCACACTATTTGAAAGTCAATCCGCGAATATCAACGGGAGCATCTAAAGAAGACCGTATGCTTTTGAAGATCTACAGCGATTGTACAAGAACACAAAATCCGCTCTATGCACCAATCAATATCTTCGCCATAACTCCTCGTCTCCAGACACAGGAGCAAGCAGCAAGATTGCACGTCTGCGCATCATTCCTGGGCGCTGCCGCAACCTCTCGTTTCTGATGCGCAATTTCCTTACTCGCTCATTCCAAAATCGGCAGTAGGCACCGGGAAGCAGATAGAGGGAGCCTGAGGAGAGCTGGGGCGGAACATCTGTGGATTACCTCTTTCAAGGACACACGGAAATCAAAAAATGAGTGAAAGAGACAACATGAAGTATAGTTCTTGGGTCGTGGCCGAGAAAAAGAAGAAAGAGTTCAAGATAGATTCCCGCATGCGCCTTGAGAATGTAAAGGTACCTTACCTTATGGCCCTTCATCATGTCAGACTACCAGGATGGAACGGAGGAGCATCCATGGATGCTCGGCCCTTCAATGACCACCTGCGACGTCATCAGATAGAAGGTTCTGGTGACCGGTTCGCGCCTGCCTTGTTCGCACCTGCCGCGCTAGTGGCAGTGCCCCTCTTCTTCCTTCAAACTTCGCCTCGCGCTCATTTCCTTTCTCTTCATCAACGGCATCGTGGTACCATGTTGGCCGGCCTGCGTTGAAGCATTCGCCGCACCCAGCACGGTTTAAAGCCTGCCTCCACGCATCTCGTCACCGCTCTGCTAGCTGCCACCGGGCACACTGTGGCGGGCACACGAAAGAAGCAAGGCTGCGCGCCGGTGCGTGGCTGCTGCGCCTTCGCTTTGTGCTCTAGGCTTCTAGGCACATCACCCACTCCTCCTCCTCCTGAGTTTCAGCGCCGCCTTCGTGGTGCGCAGCTGGCTCCTGTGGTCTAGCTGTCTAGCCACATACTTTCATCCAAACAAGCAAGCTTCAGAGCTGAACGCCTGTGCGCCTTCGGGCTGCCGCGGTTCCTGCAAGCCCTCGCTCTGTGCTCTAGGCGTCTAGGCACATATCACCTACTACTCCTCCTTCTGAGTTTCAGCGCCGCCTCCGTGGTGTGCCGCCGGCTCTTCCTTACCTTGAGACTTCGCTGCACGCCTTCAGTGTCCACAGGCTGTGCGGCTCTGTCTCCTTTGGGCCTAGACATCTAGGTACCCTCCTTCATCCAAAGAAGCAAGATACACCCACCGGGGTGTCGATACTGCACGCCTTTGCGGGCTGTCGCGGAATCAATCGCTTACGATGTCGGACTGCACGCCGTTACGGGCTCCAGCAGAACCCATCGTTGGGACCCAGCCTTTTCTGGGCCCAAATAACCTACACAATTTTCGAGCATCAGACAAGCACGCCTACAGACACACACACAATGGCTGTCGCGGTCTTTTGCTCTGGGACCCAGCCTCTTTCTGGGCCCAAATGACACACAAAATTTCCAAGCATCAGACCAGCACGCCTACAGACACTCAACGGCTGTCGCGGTCTTTTGCTCTGGGACTCAGGGACTCAGCCTCTTTCTGGGCCCAAATGACACACAAAATTTCCAAGCATCAGACCAGCACGCCTACAGACACACAACGGCCGTCGCGGTCTTTTGCTCGGGCTTCAGCCTCATCTGGGCCCAAACAACCAACCAACGCCGCTCGCCAAGCAAGCAGCTTCGGAGACAAATCCATGGACGGATATGAGCTCCTGGCTCAAAAAGCGGCTTTGGCTTCTTACCAGTGTTTGAATGACACTCCGTGAGGTCAGGAACAGGCTCTGCTGTCACACAGATTAACCGATTGTGGCATCCAGACCTGTGACTTCGCCGTCTTTGCAGACTACCAGAAACAGAATCCGTGGACGGATTTAGATACTGGGCTTAAAAAGGAGCTCTGGCCTCTGTCCAGTGTTTGGATGACACGGAGTGAGGTCAGCAATGGGCTTGCCTGTCAATTCATGAACGAATTGTGGCATCCAGACCTGTGTCTCTGTTGTCTCTGCAAGCTTTCAAGATCTCATCCATGGAAGGATTTGATACCAAGCGAAAAGGGCAACTTTAATCTTTCCCCGGTTTTTGGACGACACTGCATGATGTCAGCAACCGTTAACGCTACATCATCCCTGAACGAACAATTGCACCTGCAGCTCTTTTGTCTCTCCGGCTATCAAGATCACATCCATGAACGGATTTGAATACCAGCTTACAAAAAGCAACTTCGGCCTCTTCTGTGTTTGGATGACACTACGTGAGGTCAGCAACCGGTACGGCTGCACCATCCATGGACGGATGATCGTACCT
Source organism: Hortaea sp. C3G1500-4 (assembly GCA_022701445.1). Taxonomy (NCBI): domain Eukaryota; kingdom Fungi; phylum Ascomycota; class Dothideomycetes; order Mycosphaerellales; family Teratosphaeriaceae; genus Hortaea; species Hortaea sp. C3G1500-4. The sequence goes on from JAJVDI010000016.1 coordinate 694,685, forward strand.
GCGGCTTTGTTGTCTTTGGCGGCTGTCAAGATCAGATCCATGAACGGATCCGAATACCAGCTCACAAAAAACAATTTCGGCCTCTTCCCAGTGTTTGGATGACACTGCGGCCAGCAGAATTTACGCCTGCAAATCCATGCACGGATCTTTGCATGCAATTTGTGGTTATTGCTTGCTTCAGACTGCTAACCTTCCTATCCATGACCAGATTCTTACAGCAACCTGTGGCTATTACTTGCTTCAGACTCTTAAACTCTCAATCCATGAACGGATGTGCAGTATCGATCTTGGGATGCAACCCTTGACACTCTTTTTTCATCAGTTTGCTTGGCTGTATGCTGAGCGCTGGAGAAGAATGGTACTACCTGCGATCGTGCAGTCGGCGAGAGGCCGGAGAAACATGTCATTGATGGAGACCGCTGATGATGCCAATCTCGCGGGAAGGCGTTCAGTGGAAGTAGCCCAGTAGCCCAGCATTGCATTTGGCGAAGACATTGTGTATGCGTGCCTTGGAGGAGTCTCGTCTACCTACTTGTAGACCCAGACCAGAGGTAAAGCGAGAACCATGAGTCTCAATGAGGGACTTTGCCAGATATGACTCTGGCGAGTTCTGAAGCAGCTGGTGTTGCCGTGAAAGAGGAGGAGATGCATGATTCGCATTCAGAGCGCATGCTTCGAACGGCCGGCTAGCAGCAATAGCATCGACGTAATCGAGCTATCCAGACAGTGCTCCGCGCGCATATATTCTACCTGGATCTGTAATCGTATTCTCACCTTAAGAAAACCGCAATGCGTCCAGTATGGGCACAGTGTGAAGTCGAGGCTGCAGCTGCTCGAGACGAGGATAGGTGGATTAGGGCCGGGCCTCGGGATTAGACCGGGGTCCAATTAACCTTCCAACCGCTTCGGCAATTTGGAAGGTCTGGGGCGTCGAACCACCCGACCTCTCAGTACAATCTACATCATGAGGACCTCCCTCACGATGCCATGTGCGTCATTCTGGATCTGACTGTCTTTCATGTTGGGCCCCCAAAAGCACCACGATCCCACCAACATCCCGACTACAGCTTAGCTGTCTTACGCTCTACGCCTGCCTCATGGACACTTGACGAGGGGAGATCAGCCAAGATAACAGTAGTGAGGAGGCATGGAAGATGGCGATCTGCAACAGGATGCTGGGGCTTCAGCAACAGCAACGACACCGCCGCCACCACCTGAGCCCCGCGCGGCAGAGAAGCCTTCGGTGCAAGCAGTAGAAGCAGACTACGCTTCGCGTTCGGACGAACCTCTGGATCTAAATGGGGAAGAATGGGACATCGAATCAATCTCAGCTCTGGCTGCCCTACGCATGCTCATTATAGCCTTACAACAGCTGGCAAATGTAATGGGCGACGTCCCACCAACACCGCCGGTCTCACGTCCTCCCACACCCAGTAAGAAAGAGAGCCGACCACGACGGACGTCCTCCCCGAATCTTGGCGACCATTCCAACATTGGCTCTCCCGAAGCACAGCCAGACGAACCTACTTACGTCGAACATGGCGCAGGCGCCGAGGACACAACGCTCCAGCGGGTTGCGATTGCTCGTCGCTTCTTCTCCAAGACCGCCCCTCCCTTCAGTATCCGCGAGTACCTTATGCGAATGCACCAATTTTGCCCGCATAGTCCCGGAGTCTACCTAACCGCTGCACTGTACTGCCACCGCCTCTGCGTCGCGGATCTCCTGGTACCCGCCACCAACCGGACTGTCCACCGGCTTTCCCTCGCAGCGATCCGCGTGGCAGCCAAAGCCCTCGAGGACAACAAGTGGCCGCAGGAGAGGATGGCGGGGGTAGGCGGTGTCACGAAACGGCAGCTTATGAACCTCGAAGTGTCGCTGTGCTTTCTGCTGGACTTTGATTTGGGCGTCGATGGGAAAGCGCTGGCGAAACGGATGTTTCTTCTGCAGCAGGCTGCAAGACATGGTCTCGGTGCGCGGAGCAAGTTGGGAGGTGATTTCAGGCTTAGGTTGCCGCTTCGTCGGAGGACTCATATCGTGTGAGGGCATTGAAGACAGGTATTACGATGTATGCTCAGAAATTGTAGCCGAAAACGAAGAGTCGCTAGCAAACATGAATGTGCAGCGTTCCTGAGCCGTCTGAGCTATTTCACGGGAGAAGAGTGTGCGTCAGCCTTGGTTCTCCACGCGCGTCACAGTAGACTCGCTGTGCAGTCGCGCGAATCTCGCATCAATCCGTCTCATGAAGGAAAGGCTATACGCCACCGTCCTTGGTAGCACAGAGGACCTAGTTAGGTATCGCCAAGGCGCCTGCTTATTGTGAATTCTACCCTCTCGGTTAACTTTTGAACCTCACCCTTCTACTCTTCTGAGGTTGGACCGACTCTGTTCATTGTGCTTTTCACCTATTCCGTAATGGAGGCAGGGCCGCTTCCCAGGCTAGGTAGAGTTTGTATGTGTAGGGGCCATCTCATACACGAGGAAGGACGGAAAGCCTGGCTGGCGGGCTGCCTTGCAGCTGTGGCGTTGTGACAGCCAGCCACAGGAACTGCGGGCTTCATGCATCTTCGCCTCAGCCTGACCTCTTGACATGATGATTGCTTTTTCCTTATCTTGTGGCCGCGGGAAAAGGTGTAATTTTGAGAAGTATTTCCCTTTCCGGCAGACAAATGCGACTTGCAAAATTGATGGAGAGAGGAAGGGGGAGCTGTCAACATCACCCCGCCTGTCGGAATAAGAGAGAAAGGGACAGAAGTGGGGGAAAAGGAAGAAGACTAGAAGAACATTTATGAACGCTCGCTTGCGCCTCTCAGTAGAATGTCTCTAAGCGCCAGCCTGACTACCACTCTGTGTGCACAGCCCTGGCCTGAGTTCTTGCGAAGCTCGCCGAATTGACCAGTACATATAGGCACACAACTTCAACTTTCAAACCTTCGCCGCAGCCATGACCATCTACTTCCTACCTTGGCTCGCTCTGACTGTCCAGCTTCCTTACGAGACTGGCGATCCCTGGAGCAATTTTCTGAGCTTTTGCATGGGCGGTTGGCAGTCCGATGGTCACATACTCCCTCACCATCACCATTCTCAATCGGTTCTGGGCAAGCAAGAGCTTTGGCTCCCTCCGGCGGAGGACCGAGCAACCAGACATAACAACCGCTATGCGGGGTTCTTCCAACGCATAATGGCCGTGTGGTCGTCGTGGACAGAACCACGAACGGATTAAGTCCTCAAGTGCAACTCGTCCAACCGACCCCAAACCAGCATGCACCGTATCCGAATCAGGCTCAAGCTTTCCAGGCCCTCGGCCCTGGTCATCGCGGCAGGCTCACCTGGTGCGGATTGACTGTCGCCGGGGATGAACAGGAAGAAGGCCCGATATACAACTATGCTCGACTGTTCACCTGGTGTCAGGTTGCTAGCACGCTGCACCGCGCGCTTGAGACTACAGCGGATAATATCGCCAACGACGAGATCTCTGACGCCGCACTCCGAGCCCAAGCACCCAACATCCAGAACTCCCTTTCGGCGCAAGGACAGCAGCAGCAGCCGCCGCCGTCTCCCGTGGTCGCGCCGGACGATTTCACTGGGGATCGCGTTGATACCGCAATATACTGCGGCCTAGCCTCACAGACCCAAGTCCTGGCTTACCCAGAGTGGCGCGCGATGGGGAAAGGCGACTTCCCCGTGTACAAGCACATCCTCGGCGCCTCGGCCGCAGCCCTGTTCCTGCAATGGGGCACAACGGGCGCTTCGATCCTGATTGCGTACAAAACCCCGACAGCCGGGTTCGGATGTCGCTCGACCGGCTACCTGGCATACGGCGCTACCGGGACCGCGGTGTGGTTCTTTCTGCTCTGCTCCACGCTCTTCTCGCACGCCGTCATGCTCCGGTATCAGCGGATCCATCAAGCTGCTTCGCAGGCGGATCTTACCGCCGTTCGTCGCGGACTCGGACTGGGATTGTTGTGTGCGGCTGCGGTGCTTACACGGGTACTAGGGAAATTCCTCGCGTTCGCTAACTCGATCTGGTTGATTCTGAGCTCGCTGTTCGAGATGACAGGCGCGTACTCCAACTGCTGGTGTCTAGGCAACTACATCGGACTAGGCGATCGAGGTTGGGTTCTTCTCTTCAAATCGGCGCCGGACCTCAAAGTGCTGGCCCAGCCTATCTGGGGAGGAGGCATTGCTTTGACTTTGGAAGTCTGCATCGGCTCATATTTGATCTTTGTTCTGGCTTTTATGAAGAATGATAGGAATTAGAGTCCTAGAAGTGTTGTTTGCAGGAACTTTGGATGTCCTTCGGCCACTAGTCAGAGAAGGTAGCGCGTCTCTCGGAACTCTGTAAGGAATACTTCCTGCTGTTTCTGTATTCTCCCTCGGAAAAGGTCAGACTTACTGTGCTGGAAGCCGCAGTATCGGCCAATAGCAAAGTAATCGTCTTTGTCAACATTGACGAGGTTAAACAATAATAGGGCGGGATGCTCTGCAGACAGGGCGCTAGGGTGCTTTCCCGTCTGTTCTTCCATTCGGTCTTCGGGAGGGAAGGACCAAAATGACTTAGGCCTTGTCTGCTTCTTGCGAGCTTCTTGGATGGGAGTGTGGGACGCAGATCTAATGTCTTTCATTGCCCGTGAATACACTGGGCACAAGAATGTGGATGGCCGTCAGTGGTGTCGCCGTGCCTCGCGTTTCATTCAAGTACATGCTCGACAAGAGTCGGTGCATTCTCATAAGGATCAGCTGTCGAGGTGGCGAGGTATCCGTCTTCACCAAGATTCCCGTGAAGCTCAACAGGTCAGCAGCGCAACGTCTGTAACGCAAAGTACGAAAGGAAGAGGATGACATCCGTAGGGAAGAAATCGAAAGCGGACATGGAAGCCTCATCAATGGCCGGACCAACTATGTGTACACATATACCTCTTTCTTTTCTCCTAACTCGTCAGCAATCCACCCCTCTCCCACTTTCGACGCAACTCAGCATCGTCGATGTGGCAACAACAAGATACTAAAGGCTTCCTCAAGACTTCCCGCCTTCTCTGTTGCCTGATCCGCCATCTGCTTGCTTCAGGAACTCCCTAGAAAGAGAAAAAATTAGGGTCAGCATCTCATCTCCTTTGGCTTGTTCCCAGATTACCACCCCATTGAAAAATTCCCCTGTCTCTCTTCCTCGTCCTCTCTATCGAATTCCATATCATTCTCTCCCGTCACCACAAACACGACCATCGTCATCTCTCTACCACCTCTTACCCCTCCTCTCTTCCCTCCTCCTTCTCCCATTGCCCATCAACCCAAAGCCCACCTCATCCCGAGACGAAAGAGAAGATAGAGAGGAAAAGAAAGCACATACTGGATAAAGTTCTCCTCATCTTTGCTGCTAGCGTTAAGCGGCGGGGTGTTGTTAGGGCCAGCAGACTTCTTGCTGCCGCCGGACATGGCCCAGATGCCGCCGAAGAGGGTGCTGAGGACGCCGATGGAGAGCTATTTTACTGTCAGTATCCCCGTCTATCTCATTTCTTTTCCCCCACTCTCATGACTGGCATTTCTGTGGCGGAAGGTGCGATGCGGGAGGTGTGCTAGGGTCCGGCGGGATGGAGGGTGGTTTCGTGCGTGGACCCGTGGGATTGCAGAGAGCGGAAACGCGTACCATGTGCGAGCCAACCTTCTGGCCGGCGATCTGGTAGTAGACGACCATTTTTTTCTTTGTTGTGTTTGGTGACGGGGAGTGGGCGGTTTCGTGGATATGGGTGTCGCTGGCGATTCAATGCGGTCTCTGGACGTTCGGGCAGGGCGCGCGGGCGGAGCTTCTCGGAGGTGACTTTGCGGAGGAGGAAGGACGAAGAGGGACTTCGCCACACAGCGAGTATCTTGCTGTGGCTGATCAGTGTGGCGTTTCCTGGCCGGAGCTCTAGATGTGACGTTGGAGGCTGGCGTTATGTTGCAGGTACTTGGAAGTAGATTGAGACGAGAACAGAAGATACACCAATAAATAATACTGACTTGTTACACTTTTCGCCACTCTGTCACACACCTTAGACCCTCTTAATCTTAAACCGTTGCAACACCCAAACAAAAACATACAGGGAAAGCGAGAAATAGCAAGAGAGGATCCAACCATGGCCGCCGACAACAACAACAACTCCAACAACCAAGACCCCAACCAACTCTCCACCATCGCCCCCGAACGCTCCCAAACCGAAGCACGACCGGACTTCAGCGCCCCACTCCCCCGGAAGAAACTCCCCCACGACCTGCAAGAAACCCTCGACAACGAAGAAAAATGGTGGTCCCTCCTAACCCAAGGCAAAGGCGGCGAGTCCACCGACTCCAGCGTCCGATATGCCGGGTACGCCGCGCGGCTCCGCACCATCATGCTCAGCGCCCACCGCTACGTGGCCTACACGTCGGACGTGGGCGAGAGTTTCCGGCCCGTCGCCCATCCGTACCTGGTCCGCGGCGCGTATGGCGTCTCGTGGGCGTATCTGCTGGGCGATGTGGGATATGAGGGGTATAAAGCCTACGTGCGGAACCAGGCGACGCGGTTCCCGAATGCGTTGCATGATTTACCTTCTACGCCTGCGAGACCCGGTGAGCAGGGAGGGCACGAAACGAAGGCTGCAGGATCGTCAGCGGAGAAGGCAGAGGGGAAGGTAGCCCCTATCGACCACTGGGGCACGGTCATGGCGCAGCGCGCGCTGTTCCAGGGTCTGGCGTCCATGGGTCTGCCGGCGTTTACCATCCACTCCATCGTGCGGTACAGCGGACGATACCTGCAGAACGCGAAGAACGCGCGGATCCGGACCTGGGGACCCATCGGTCTGGGTCTCGCGGCTGTGCCGGCGCTTCCGTATATTTTCGACGAGCCGGTGGAGAAGGCGACGGAGTGGGTGTTTCATAAGGGGTTCGAGGCCGTGGGTGGGCCTGAGGCCGTGGGACATAAGTCCGTAGTCGAGACGCTGGAGGGCGGGACGGGGAGGAGGAAGGAAGGGGTCGTGGGCGTTGGGGATAAGGAGTTGTGAGCAGTGGGGACAGCTGGGATGTACAGGACGGCAATGTGAGATGTGATTTATGTGGACCAAATCTGCTTCGGGAGTATAGCGTGGCGAAGGGTAGGCGTTTTTGTTGTTGTTGTTGTTGTAATCACTACTCATTTCAGATCTATCGAAAGGGGTAAATACATACGTGTACAATGGAAAAAAGGAAGACCCCGTCTGGGTTCTAACATTCCAATTCCGGGCCTCTCCCTTCTACGCTCTTCGCATTTCTCCTAGGGAAGCCAGTCACTCTTTGATCGGAGCTTAAGGGGCAAGAGCACATACCCAAGCATAACATGATCAAGTGAAGAGTGTAGAAATGCATATATCGATGGGGGAACGAGTGGATGCAAGCACGTGGGCACATAGGCATATAGGGACGCAAAAGGTCCATCCCAAAAACGCCATAATCCACGGAACCTCCCTCCCGGCTATGCTTTTTACTCTAGGAAACCGAGAAATCCAACAGCGGAAAAGAACTTTTTGCCAACCGCACCAAACCCCGCTTCCTCATTAACCTCATTAATCTCTAGGTAATTCTCCCTGGCCCATCTCCATTACCCACCACCTCCTCCTCCAGCACAGGCTTTACCAATGGCAGTCCCACTCCCATCCCGCCAACTCTCGACCCCATTATCCACACGACCTTCATACACGATCCTGGGCTCCAACTTAGTCGGACTTCGCTGCTGCTGTAGCTGGTGACCATTCGAGGCAGAAGACGTAGAAGGCGAAGAAGGAGCCAATTTCCTCCTTCCATGCAACGGACAAATCCCCTTTCCCCCACTTCGATGCCGCGAACTCAGCGGACAGAGCGGACTATTAGGTAAATGATCCGGGACGTCAAATTCGAACCCTAGTTGGACGAGTTCTTCGTCGTTGTGGTCGTCATCGAGGGTGGCGTCGACGAGGTTGCGGATGCGGTTGTGCTCGGCGCGTAGGGTGTTACCGTAGCGTTGGACGAAAGGGGTTTGTTCGAAGTCGGTCACGGTCAAGTCGAAAGACGGTCTGGAGCTGAGCTGGTCGGGGGAGGTTGGGGTGAGGGTGCTTTCGGAGGGTTTCTTTTTGAGCTTGTTGATTTGGGGTAGAGAGGCTTTGTGGAGGAGTGTAGACACGGAAAGCTTCGGAGTGATGCTACGACCCCGTTTTGCTGGGACGTGGGTTGGTGGATCCACGCCGGTCTTTTTGATCACAGACGGGCCCGGTAGTCGTGCCGTTGCAAGCTGCTTGATCGCGGTGCGCATTTTGCCATTAAGTTTGCCAAATGTGCTCTTGTCTGGAGACCTTTTGCCGCTCTCAGTGGCGGAAGGAAGGTCAGGCTCCTCGGGTGGCGTACTCACTCTGGTCATCTCGGATGGTAGCCAACTCAAAGACTTTTGTTCCTTGACGCTTGCTCCTTCGTGCTCCTGGGCATTGACTGCTTTGTTCAATTTCTCCGAAGCAAACCTGAGCTCTGCATCCAGCTCTGCATTGTACAACTTCGGAACAACTGTCGAAACATCCGCATCTTGGATATCCTCAAGTGTGGCACTATGACGGAGTCTCGATTTCGGCTTTGGTAGCGTGAGAGGCGATAAGTGCTCGCTTGATGACTTTGAATGTCCAAGCTGGGGCCGTCTGGCACCGTGGTCACCCACATCTGTCGGCGAGAGTAATGAGGAAGATGCTTCAGATGACTGTTGCTTGAGACGCGGCCTTGCGAAGTAACCAGGCGACGAAGCCTCCGACGACCCCGAGGATACATCAATGTTGCGTCGCTTTGCTAAAGAGCCACCCATGAAATGTTCACCCAGAGGTGTCGAAACCAGCGATGCATGTGTAACTCCAATTGACGGGGTGTCGAAAGTCACTGTTGCAGGAGCCGACCTTCCAAAACTCTTGAGAAGACTGCCCCGCTTTCTTTGACCAAGCGAGGGTCGTATCGCAGATCCCGAAGACGTTGATGGAGGAGCGGGTTTCACAGCCGACGATTGAAATAAGTCAAGCACTATTGGGCTTGGAGGTGGAGACTTGTCCGGAGAAGTCGGTCTAAGGGCCAGTGGCATGTGCTCCGTCGACACCGAACTGGGAATTGGTCGAAAGTATTCTTGACTTGGTGGGATCATTGTGGGCGTAAACACCTTCATGTACATTGTTTCCGGCGAAAAGGTACGGAAGTAATGATCGTTATGGCGGAACAACGAGTGACCAGGGGAGGATGGGTCGACATTTGGCGGCGTCACGTCATGATAATGCCTTGGTGCGGATTCGATTGGCTTAGACAGGTTGCTGTAGCGTTGCGAAGCAGATCTCACTCGAGGACGCCCTCGCTCCGACTCTCTGCTGTGACTTCTCGAAGGTGATCCGCTTGAGCGGGAAGTTGATTCGTTCCGAGTTTGTTGAGCGGAATAGGCAATCTGAAGAGATGGTGGCAGCACAATCGGCTCAAGCTCTGCTTTAGGAAGATCTGGTAGTTTTGGAATACTTATGAGTCGAGGTCGTTTTGATAATATCGGTGGAAGTGCTTTCACAGGCGCCGTAGGAGGAGTGGGTGACCGTGTATCCATTTCCGCAGTCCACGTTGGAACTCTTTTTACGGGTCGTCTTGGAGAGGTCTCCCGTACTTTCGGCAGCACAAGGTCAGAGACTGCTGGCTGAGAAGTGATAGTGGCCGTCCCGACAGTGGCCAAGGAAAGTGAAGACTGTTGCAGGTTTGACGGCAGTATGCTGTTGTCTTCTACTACTTTAGGGGCGTAAAATGATGGTGTTCGTCTAGGCGGCGAGGGCTTGCTGTGAGATGGTGGACTGCGTTTTCTTAGGTGCTCTTCCGGCCGGCTCTTCTTTTTGAACAATCTATAGTCGGGCTCGTTGTGCCGCAAAAGCATGGCAAAGCTACTCGCACGAGACAACTTAGACTCCTTGGAAGAGACCTTACCGGAGGAGCTGTCTGAATGCGGGAGACTAACTGGAGTGTGAGGTTCGCTTGCACGACGTTTGGTCAGTGGCTCCGCATGTTTCCTGCTTGCTCGTTAGCAACATTGCTCGTCGTGATCGCCGTAAGTCATGTCGCGCTCACCCATTATTCTTTTGCGAAGAAAGCAGCGAGCGCAGCTGCTCCGCTGTGGCCTCTTGTTGAGCGACATGGTAGATGAAAGTTGACTTGTCGGAGCCAGGGGATTCATGCAACTTATCAAGGGCATGAGAAGGCTCTGGATGCCTCAAAACGCTGGCATTGGGCCCAGTACGCCCTCCTAAGAGCTGTGATGGTACCTGCATGGAGGTGGATTCCCGTGGTGTCGGTGATGGCGTTCTCGATCCAGGTCCCGATCGTTCGTGTACCGACCCCGCTCCTGACGGTATCGGCTGCTCGGAGCTGGACTTAGTTCGTAGTCTTCGTCGCGATGTCTCTCGTTGTGCCTGTGGTCGTCGTAGCGATTGGGCCTTCGGCTCGCGGTGGAGTGACGCCTCGGATGATGAGAGTGAGGCAAGTGCGAGATCCGTGGTTGAGAGTGAGACCGGTGATGAAGACGGGGCAAGTGGTCTTTTATATCCTCTGCTTCGTCTCGCATCGTCCGATCCAGGTTCTCTACCTTCTTGTCGAGTTTGGCCTTCTCTTTGCTGCTGTAGTTTTTGAAACACGCCACTGGGTACATGCTGCATGCTCCGGCAACAGCAAGTGAGACGAATAAGAAGATAGCGCGGCGATAAGACTTTTCTTCGTGCGCTTGCTGATGATAGTCGGGCATGGTCACTTGGCCTTGCAGGGCCTACTCTCAGGTTCAGTGGGATGTTTCAGATCGCGCGCAGTAATCTGTCTCGACTCTGATCAATGGCACGCCGCCACTCGTGCAGGCCGACCAATCCGGTCGCTGGCGATGTAGCCCTTCGAGGGGACTTGGACAGGTGATGTAGTGAGTCAACAACGACTTCGGTCGGGCTGCAGTAAGATCGACCGGTTCGGAGTGTGCTCCGGGTATCGGGAAGCAGTAAGAGCACTGGCTGCCGAGAAGGAAGTTAGCGGTTACGGTACCACATCGGACGGAATTATATTGTCCTCTATCACAAGCGCGAACAATGGTGGCGGTCGTAGCGAGAAAGTACAGCCTTCAGTGGTCTTGGCAAGTAGAACGCTGAGGTTCAGGTGTTGAAGGAGCATGTGAAGTCTGCGCAATCCGGGATCCGCCGAGATATGGTCGTGAGAGGAAGGAGCGACGGGATTGAAGGGAAGCAGCAACGATGGGCTGCATGATTCCGTTGTCCGTACCGGTGGCCTTCCGCGAGGACAGCGAGGTGGCTGATTGTGACTGTGTCGTAACATCTCCAAGTTCATTTGGGCCACGGCTATCTCGCACAATGAAGAGGCGTGCGAATGTGCTTTCTTTCGCCCTCACATCAAGATCATATGGTGTACAAAACCGGATGGAAGTCGACTTGTGTCCTCCGTCCTTCTACCAAGTATCCACTTGCCACGTTGCGCGAGAGACACAGCAGGCAGAGTTGGAGTACAAGCACTCAAACAGCACGCAAACAGCTGTCAAAATCGCCACACAAGCTCCTTCCGAAAGCGGGGGTGGCAACATAGGCAGAGTGATCCTTGAGCACTTCTCCCGGCACCAAAATGCTTCGAAACCCTCGAAAGATCGTCAGCTCCCCGTCTGAACCGGCCGCAACCAAGCCCAACTAACATCCACCCGCCCACTCGCACTGGGCGCCAGCCTCTCAAAGGCTTTCAAGCTAGTATCCAGATCATCGACCTCGCAACCCGTACAGCGATCCACGACCTTCAAATCCACACTCCGCTGCGCACTCGCCTCTTCATTATACCTCGTAGCGCGGAGCATCCTCCCACAGAGGGGATTCTCATTACTATTCCCACCAGCTTCTGTTGAAGATCCCGCAGCATCGAAGAGGACATGGGAAAGAGCGACGACGAAGTCGTCCTCCGTACTGGTGACACCGCAGGCGCCGAGCCCAGGCTGGTAATAGGTCAGATCGCCGGTGAAGGTGTCAGCATTGGAAGGGAGAGGCAGGTTCGACTTTGATCTACTTGGGGTCCCCATTAGTCACGTTAGCATTATGGCACGACCCTTAAACGACTTGCCTTGAACCGGTTGTTAAGCCTACAGATAAGCCTATAATCAGTGCGAGGAGACAGAGGGATGTTGCGAGGATGATCCATAGGAAGGTCTTCCGCTTGAGTCCCAAATACCGCTTCTGCGGCGGTAGTAGCCTGTCTAGTAGATTCCTAGTTCCTATCAACCCTCCAGTCGTGTTCTTCGTCTTGTGGCCAACAGCAGCATCCTCCCATTCCGGAATCTCAATCTCTTTCTTACTGCCATTCCCAGTGGCCTGTTCCGACATGGCGGACCTCGTTCATGAATCGCAGACGTAGCTGAGAGTCCGGAGAATACTTAGTTGCATGAAAGAATATCTTTTTTAATTTGCCTACTTGGGCGTGCTAGGTCCAGTTCGAAGACCAGGCGCCCAGGATACCATGCTGCACCCGTATTGATTTCAGACCGCGAAGTCCAAGCGCCAACGTCCTCCATCCTCACAGACCAAGATCCATCTCCAGGTCTTGGCTGGGACAGCGACTACTTCTTCTTTCGGTTAGAGCTTGGGATTCTCCAGCCAATGACTGCAGCCTTATTTATTCCCCGTCTATCGGCAGAGTCAAGAACAAACCGTCTACCACTGCTACTACAGAGACATTATCTACACTGCAAGGTTGGTTCTTACAAAATCTCATGTGCATCATTTGCGTGTCAGGGAAGATAATGTCCATACGTTCTCGAAGCGCTGTGCTTCTGATCACTTAGAGACACTTGCCGGCATCCTCTCGAAACGCTTCCGCCAGGAAAGAATCCAGCGGACTGCTACATTCTGATAATGGCAGGAAGAGCGCATCACATCGAGAAGCCCAGGTGGTGATGCTGTCTCAGTTTATACGTCCGTACTGCTTATCGTTGGCTCCTCGGTGCTTGATTCGTTTTGCCTCGGCATCAAGTGACGATGCGGGAGTACCTGCTTTTGTGAACCGAGCGTGAGATCATGACATGAGCCTGACCTTGACCCAATAAGACCGAGGCTGAGACCGACATGACTTTCATATACCTGCCCATATCTTTTGCTGTCTGTCTCTAGTAATATTGTTTTGCTTGATCTTGCATACTCACCATCCAGCCCTGAACGCCTTTCTGGCTAAATTCGACCCTTGCCGGACTCCGAAGGCGACCCTTCCCGGCCCCGCCGCCACCAATCGTGTAACCCCACGCTGTCCCCCAAAAGCCGCTCGTAGCCATTCGCCGATACCTGAAATGTCAGCTCCAAACATCACCCGGTCCGCCATACCGAAACAACAGGCAAACAATCGACTTGGACAGATACAAGGCCATATGGGTTCCGTCGACATGAATGTGGAAGGTGTTAAGACGGCGTTCGGCGCCGATGTCGTCCCTCAAGCGCCAGAGGACCCTCTGTTTGGGCTGATGGCGGCGTTCAAGAAGGACACGGATCCGAAAAAGGTGGATTTGGGTATTGGTGCTTACCGTGACGACAACGCGAAGCCATGGGTACTGCCTGTGGTCAAGGAGGTATGGCACACGCCTCACTCGCAATGCCAGCATTCTGAAGCGATCTCAATGGCTGACTCACTCACTCACTTCAGGCCGACGACCTGCTTCGCAGAGACCCCGAACTCAACCATGAGTACCTTCCCATCGCTGGTCTCCAAGACTTCACATCCGCCTCTCAGCAGCTTGTGCTGGGCAAGTCATCGCCAGCAGTACAGGAGAAGCGTGCCGTCTCCCTTCAGTCAGTCTCCGGAACTGGTGCACTGCATCTTGGCGCGGGCTTCCTAGCCAAGTTCTACAACCCCTCCAACCCAGAAGCGAAGACCATCTACGTCAGCAGCCCAACATGGGCAAATCACAACCAAGTCTTCGGCAATAGCAAGGTCCCCGTCAAGACCTACCCATACTTCCACAAGGAGACCAAGGGCCTCGACTTCGATGGCATGATCTCCACGCTCCAATCCGCACCAGAGGGTGCCATCATCCTTCTTCACGCCTGTGCCCACAACCCGACCGGTGTCGACCCAACGCAAGATCAGTGGCAGAAGATTGCCCAAGTGATGAAGCAGAAGAAACAATTCCCCTTCTTCGACTGCGCATACCAAGGCTTCGCCTCCGGCTCCCTGAGACGCGACGCCTGGGCCGTCAACTACTTCGTCGAGCAAGGCTTCGAGCTCATGATCGCGCAATCCTACGCGAAGAACTTCGGCCTGTACGGCGAGCGAGCGGGCTGCTTCCACTTCGTCGCCGCCCCATCCCCGAGCGCCCAAGACGAAGCGACCCGCGTCGGCAGCCAGCTCGCCATCCTTCAGCGCTCCGAGATCTCCAACCCGCCCGCCTACGGCGCCCGCATAGCCAGCACCATCCTCAACAACGAGCAGCTGTTCGCGCAGTGGGAGGAGGACCTCCGCACCATGTCCGGCCGCATCATCGAGATGCGCAAGCAACTGCGCAACAAGCTCGAGCAGATGGGCACCCCCGGCACCTGGAACCATATCACCGACCAGATCGGCATGTTCTCCTTCACCGGCCTGAACGAGCAGCAAGTTCAGAAGCTGCGCGAGCAGTTCCATATCTACATGACCAAGAACGGACGTATCAGCATGGCGGGTCTGAATACGAAGAATATCGATTACTTTGCCAAGGCTGTGGATAGTGTGGTCAGGGAGACGGCGAACTAGACACTACGAAAGACACATGGGACGGTGTTCGCTTGCTGTATGCGGAAGGATTACCATGTGGGGCTTCTGCCTATGAAGGCCAGGTTTTCAGCATGGATGTGAGCATGAGCCACGAATCCTGATACCGAGCTTTGTTTTCTCCTCATCAGTTTCGGCTCTGATCGTGGCCTGTTTAGCTTGTGGTTTACAAGGAGGAAGGGGGACGAAGAAAGGGAACAGTAGCTTTTATATCATCCAATACCCAAAAAGCCCCTTTTGCCTACAGACGACTGTGTTTGTTGCAGAGTCACTACTGATCAGAAACGTTTTCGTCTAGGTTGGTGAGGGTGTAAGTGCTGCTGTCGATACGCTTCATGGTTGGATGAGGAGGAAGCTAGGTACCTTATGTCTTACTAAATGAATTTACAGTTTCCCTCTACCGAATGTCTCTTCGTCGTAGAGCTGGCGGATCAAAGCAATCAGTCAATATACGTAGACTTGAGAACTATGGGGAATGTTTAGACCGCACATGCCGCCATGGGATCCGCGTCGACATCACTCGCACCTTCCCGCTTTCCGCTGAGCCCCAGACTCCACCTCCGCCTCCACCATATCACTTGACGACCATACCGATACCAAATGCCTACCCTCGTCTTGTAAGTCAAGCTCGCAACGTACAATCCACTGAGAACTATGACTATCCGCACGAAGGCCTCTCGACTGCTGTGGTCGCCTGCGTAGGACTCCGTATAAGCTCGTCTACGTCATTGCAGCAAACAAGAGCATTCACCACAAGGAAGTAGTGACCGGATCATTCACTCAAAAAGACGAAATCAGTCAGGGAACATTGCGTCCCGATGGCCAGCGCCGGCGTGTCTTCTTCAGCGCCAGAGAATCTGCCAACAAATATGGACTTGGTTCAATCCACTGACGTTCCTACAACACCTTCCCAACCCACACTCGAAAAGAACACCGACAGCGTTCTAAAACTAATCATGACCCTCCGCGGTCTGGACATCTCAGCCGAATCTACTTTCGACTTCGTCTTGCCCGAAGGCTGTAAGGAGTGGCCGGCTCCGCATTATGGTCCTTACTCGCCACACACTGAACATCCTAAACCGGGCGGATCGTTGAGATTGAGAAAGCGCGAAGCGACTGGCCTTGCGAAACTCGGTGGCAAGAAAGCGGCGAAATTTCAACGGCAGAAAGAGAGGGGCTTCTCGAGAACGCAGACGGGGGCGAATGGGAAGGGAGGCCAATCCTCCTCCTCCTCTTCTCTTCACGCCCGCGAATCACCACTTCCCACCCGCTCACAACCCCATATCCCCGATCTTGAACCCCTCGACGCAGCCCCCCTCACCCTCCTCTCCCTCCCCCGCGAACTCCGAGACCTAATCTACTCCCACCTAGTCCTCCACCCGGAACCCCTAACCCCCCAATACCGACCCTGCTGGAAACTCCTCCCCGGCCCCCCCAACCAACGCCGCCGCTCCCACCGCGTCATCCGTCGCTCACCCCCCGAATCCCCCCTCGCCCTCGTCTCCCGCCAACTCCGCCACGAAACCCTCGCAGCTTTCTACGGAAGCGGGAATACCTTCCTTTTCCAGCGGTCGGCCGAGTTCCTCCTTCGTCTGGAATTCAATATGCTGGATCCCGGGTGGATGGGGCGGTGGATGAGGGCGTGTGGTCGTAGTCTGCTCCCTGTCGTCGGCGACGGCGGCGAAGGTACCGGAAGCGGCGGCGGCGGTGGGGGAGAGGGAGTCAGTTTTCTGAGGAATGTCGAACTCCGTTTCGATGACGTTCGTGGTGCTACGGACACAGGGCCGAAGATGGGGACGGTTACTTTCTCCCTTTCCCAAACGGCAGGTGGTGGTGGTGGTAATGGTGCGGGGATCAGCATCCGCCATGATCTCTCAACCGCTTTCCCGCGTTCTTGTGCGTGTGGGGCGGACGCTATGGTGGAGTGGATTTTGGCTCGGTCGAGGGAAGGAGATGCCGGGTTTCGGGGGTTAGGGGATGTCGCTTTGAAGGTGTGTCGCTGGCGGGAATGGGATTTGGGAGTTGCTGAGGGGAGGGTTCGCCGTGTGAGGCTTGGTCAGGTGCGGCGTGGCGAGGTGACGCGCTGTGAGAGGTGTGGGAAGGTGCGGGTTGGGTGAGGATGAAGTAGAAGGAGACAGGAAGGGAGGAAGCTCGAGTGCTGTGGAGGATTCAAAAGGTGCTACAATGCGAACTTAATAGAGACATCCTCTAGCTAGTAATGCGGCTCTATGTCTTAAATCTCTGGTAGACTTTTCGCTCTCTGAACTACTACATTGCCCCTTAGTTCCCAACGCTTCCTTCATAGCAACCAGATACGTTGAAGATTTTGGGGATTCTTAATAGGAAGTTTAGACAGCAATCTCCGTTAGCTTTGTCGCCTTCTACGCTGCTGTATTGCTCCTCGGTCCGCAATTCTTCCTGTAGCAGTGAGATGTGTTCCATCCTTCGAGAAAGTTGAGATTGTAGCATAATTTTTGGGCGAGATTTTTTTGACGAAGTAAACGGATCGTGAAGCCTTTTACTGAAAATGTCTTTCCTACAACTCGCCACAGTCTACCAATTACTTGAATGCTATGAAGTCGTCCCAAGTCCGACTGACACAATTGGCACAAGAGGCAGAGGATAACTTAATCTTTTTAATCTTTTTTTCTTTTTTTGGAGCAAAACTTATGAGCATGTCATCAAAACAACCTGGGATTTTCCCCAAAAGGATTCAAAAGAATAAGGAATAATCCGCCGCGAAACCGATGAACCACCACCAACCCCTACAGATGAACCCAGTAAACTCTCGTTCCCTCGTCATCTTCATCCCCATCATCCCTGGGCAAAAAGAAAAAAAAAAAAAAAAAGGGAAAGGAAGACCCCCCATTCTCTCACTTCTTCCCCCTTCCCCATCCTTCCATCCCCCAATCGACCCCTCACCTTCCCTCCCATATCCCCTCTCCCTCCAGCGGCAGCGGTATCTCTACCACCCAACCCGTCTCCAAACCCCTCCAAACACCTCTCCACAACCCGCCACGCCCTCTTCCGCCGCGGACAGCGGATAATGCTCAACCGGAGCGTACTAGCGTAATCCTCCGGCAACGTGAAGTCCTCCCCTGCCTGCGGAGCAGTATACCCCGGGTTCACGGAGGTGTTGAAGGCGGGGGAGTAAGCAGAGTTGGATGTGTTATCCTTGCCGGGGGGGAAAGGGGAGGTGTTCAATTTCTCCGGTCCGAGGATCCGAGTCATCGTTCGGCGGAGGCGGTGGGTCCTAGCATCCCCCTCGTTCTTCCCCTCGGAGCTCCTAGGGTGGGAGTTGTACTCCCCGACCCTTTCCCTCCCATCTCCGCCTTACTTCCGCCTTCGACGCTGAAATCGGAGGAGGAACGGCGGACCTCGTCCCCCTTATCCTCAGGTGCCGTAACAACAATACCAGGCACAACCCCTCCCTCCCCTTCCTCCTCCCCGTCTTCACGATGGACAGGGATCCGCCACTTCAGACTCGAGGGCCTCGCGTCGCAGGGTCCGGCTTTCTGGGGCCCACGGGGCGTGCGGGAGGTAATTGGGGAGATGCGATGATGTTGCGCGGGACGTCTGATGAGGATGCAGGACGGGGAGGCAGAGCCATGCGTTTCTGCGAAGCGGAGGGCCGACGGGAGGGTTGCTCGGGTGTGGTGCGGTGTAGTGGTCTTTGACGGGTTAGCTGGGGGGTCGAGTTCCTTTTGGCCTGTTGCCGAAGGTGGGAGGCGCGGCGAGGGGGTGGGACGCTGGGATCCTCTCGCTGCTGGGCGGAGAGATGGCGTGGTGTTTTGGTGTGGTGGTTGACCGGTCCACATGGAGAAGCGCTGGGGACGGACAGGGTAATCCCAGATGTCGTCCAGGGTGATGCGGTTTTCGCTCTCTTTGAGCCGGTCGATGCGGTTGATCAGAGGGACGGGGAGAACATTGTTGCTCTATTTCTTTGGGTTTGGTTTTCCTCGGATTTGCGCTATTGCTCCGTCGGTCGCACAGATGATGAGAAGTCTCAAGCCTTGGTCTTTCCTGTTCGTTTTCGATTCTCGAGAGCTGGTAGACTCGTAGAAGATTTCCTCAATGCTAAGGCGGGCAAGCAGGCCGACAGAGGAGTTCGAGATCAATATCGTCGATGTCTGCTCCGATCACAACTGTATTCGACGCTTGCGCGCTCTGTTGATTTTTTTTTTTTTTTTTCTCAGACCAGAAAGTCGACCTCAGAAGATGATGATTGAGGGAGAAAAGAATTTTCGTCCCGGAGCCATCTAATATACAACTCTCCTTCGCTTTGTGAGGAGGAGGAATTGAGCAAGCTAATTATTTCCCTGTGCAATTGACTCGGAACTCAATTGCAAGATAGTGAGGGAGCGGGGCGGGAAGGGAAAGCGGACGAAACATACCCGCGCCCGCCCACCGCTCCGCTGGGACGCTTGAAAGGAAACACTTCTGAAACACTTGAGCCAATCTGCGGTGCGGAGGGGGAGGCCGGAGAGCGGAGCGCGCGAGAGTTTGGTCGAACGCATAGCGGCAAACGTTTGAGGAAATACTGGACATACCCACACCCACACTCGTAGTGCATGCATGCATTGTGAAGTTGGTCAATCCACCCACCTCAAACCCCACCCTCCCCCGCTTCCCCCTTCATGCTCACCTCACCCTGCACTTCCCGCCGCACCTAGATCCCAGCATCAAACTCCCCATCCCACATCCCACCTCGACCCCTCAAGAAATCAAACCAACTCCCTCCTCCCCGCCTCCGCCCAAAAGACCACCAACCTCCAAACCTTCCTCACGAGCCCCTCACTCTCCTCCTCAAGCGCCGGTTCCAACTCCTCCACAATCCCCTTGGCCTCCTTCCTGCCCTCCAGCCCCTGCATAACCGTCTCCACTAACAACTCCTCCTGCACCCCCAAGGAATCCAACACGCGCTTCTCGACAAAGGGGCGGATCTGCGTATTCAGGACTTGGCTCGTCAGGTGGCGCCAGGCGACGGGGTAGGCGAAGAGTTCGGGTGTCGTGGTGGGGATCTCGGCTGCGAGGGCGCGGCGGGCTGAGGCTTTTTCTTCGTCCGTCAGGTCTTCGCCGCTGTTGGGGACGGGCGCGGTGGAGAGGTCCGTGAGGGGTTTGAGCTCGAGGGGTTTCTTGCGGCCCGTGGCTGCTGCGTCGTCTTCGTCGTCGAGGAGGCCTTCGACTTCGGCGAGCCCGCGCCGGATTGGGGCGGGATTGGTCGAGTGCTGGGTTGTAGCGGCGCGGTTTTTGGCCGCTGCGGAGCCGAGACTGATCTTGAAGCCTCCTGCGGCGCCGGAGGATGGTTGTTGTTGGGCAGGCTCCGATCGGACGCCTTCCATCTGACTTCCCATGCGATCCAGGAACGCATCGGCCTGACCCTTCGCCTCCGCCTCGTTTCGTAGATCCCTTTCCTCGTCCACCCGGTCCCTGGCATCGGCACGTTCTTCCTTCTCTTTGAATACTCCACGTCGCCGTAACCAGCTCGAGCGATCCTCGTAGTACTCCTCCTCCGCGACCCGCATCTCGTGATCGTCATCCCACTCCGCCAGACGCCTCCTCAACGCCGCCTTGTCTCGCTCCTGTTCCGCTTTCTCCTTCGCTTCGCGGTCTTTTTCGCGCGCGATGGCAGCGCTGCGGGTGCGTTCACGGTTGAGCCATTTACGCTCCGCGTCGGCGTACTGACGTTCAAGATCCTCGTTGCGTTTGGCCAGACGGCGTCGTTCGAGCTCCTCATCACTTTCTTCCGCGTCTTCGTCCTCGCGGTTGTATCCATTGCTGCTCGTGAATGTTACGCCGTTGACGTAATCGTTTGGTAACTGGGCGCCTCGGTATCCTTTGGGTCCTGCAGGGGCGCCTGCGACTGCGCGGGGCCCAGCCGGTGCTCCATTCGGACCTGTGGGAGGTGGCGAGGCGAGACGGTTCAGGCGAGCTGCAATGGATGAACGGTTACGCTCTGCTTGCTCCAGCTCTTCCTCACGACGCAGGCGCTCGAGGTCGCGCTTGTTCGAGCGATCGCGGAAAGCGCGAATCTCGGATGCCACTTGTGCGCGTTGTTCGGCGGGAATGTCGGAAAGTTCATCTTCCAGTGTCACAGGAAGCGTGGCGACTTCAACACCGTCTTTCGCATCGCCATTCGTGTCCGCCATTTCGGTGTCTCCGTTACCGTTGGTTGCACCATTTTGCTGATTCGCATTGAACGCCGTGCTGTTGAAAAGAGTAGTGAGGCATTGCCTCAGATCCTCCTTGCACCCATCAATCCTGAATTGCCTCGCATCATCATCTTCCCGTCCCTTACTCTTCCAAGTCCGGATATACTCTTGACTCTGCTCATCAACCACCACGAGCAACTTCGCCTTCTTCGGTTCGCCTTCGTCATCCTTCTCCGCCACGCCAGTCTTATCCAAGAGCGGCACTTCGACCGCACCGTCCTTGTAGATTTCGTTGGCGGCCTCCAAGCTGTCTACGTCCTCATACTCGGCGAATCCGAACCGACACCTCTTCCCATCCGCATCTGTTGCGCGAGTCCAGCGACGAAGCTTTCCCGCACATCGAAGAATCGTCTCGATCTCCTCATCACCCGGCGCATTCTCAACAATGCCTCCAACAAAGATTGTCCTCGCGACTTCTTCTCGTGTAGGCGGCTGCAAGGCCATCATACTTTCTCTCACCGCTGCACGATCTCTCTCCAAGTCTCTTGGACCGCCACCGCCGCCTCGGGCGTCACTTCCCAATCCGGCTCGCCCTCTGCCACCAGCCGCACCACCGCCGCCGCCTAATGGTTCGGTGTTTGCTCCTCTCCCGCCGGCACCTCGTCTACTATCCGAGTGATCGACTCCCATCCTTATGACCGAGGCCGTCGGGTCGAAATTGGCCGGCATGTTCGGCGGGGGTTGGAACTGAGAGAAATTCATGTTGGCGGGAGACTGGGTGTCGTAACCTGGCGGGGCCATACCTGGCGGTGCACCGAACCCCGGTGCTGCGCCATAAGGCGTTTGAGAACCACCGCTGCCACCGCCGAAGCCGGGGGGTGCACCGTAGTTGTAGGCCATGCTTGCGCGAAGAACAAGGCCGGAGCCTTAGGATTGGCTGTCGAGGCTTCCTCCAACGACTTAGAATAGGACCGGGCAAGTTATAATGGAGATCACGTGATAGGAGCGGAAATCGTCGCGTACGCTGCCGCCGCCGTACGGTATGGGGTGGAATACGAATTGTTACCACCGTCTTGCGTACGACGCTCAGGTTTCTTGAAGTTTGGTTGCAGCTGAGCCGCGACAGCTCAAAGCTAACCTTGGAAGGTAAGATGCTGATGTGCCTCAGGCATCAAGATAATTCCCTCCTCTGCCGTCACCTCCGCAACCTGCAGATGGACTTCCGCCATTGAACTGCCCGCCGCTACTAACCACTGGGGTTCCGCTCCACCACCGCCATGGATCTCCTCCGTATCACCGAGATGGCGACCAGGTCCCATCCACAATCCCTCCTTCCCCGCCTCCAAGCGCCTGCCCGACAATGCCGGCGGGCCTTCCTCTCACCTGCTCCCCGCAACTTCTCAACCTCCTCCCATCGCCTCCAAGATAACGCCCCTTCGGATCCCTCCCGCACCCGCAGCGGCGTCTCCAGCGACATTTCCTCCCTCCTCGACTCCGCCCTCGACGGCGACAAAGGCACCCCAGCCGCCCCGCAATCCCGAACCAGCAAATTCAAATCCTCCTCCTACCAACCAAGAAACCCGCCCTCCCGCGGCGCCGCCATGGGACCCTACCAACCCTCCCCGGGAAGCTCAATCGACGACCTCTTCAATGCCATGCAACCGTCGCGGGCAGGCGGACGACAGCTCCCCCAACGCGGCGCCGGCAGGAGCAGCAGCGACCCCAACTTCGTCTCGCGCATGCTGGATCCCACGAACACCAACCGCCCTCCCCCCACGGTCCCGGACAAGACCGCCGGCAAACTCCCCTTCAAGCTCAACGCCTCCGTCGGCCGCACCGTCTACACCAACTCGACGACTATGGATCCCGCGCGCGCTTTCCGCGCCCTCGAAATGCAGTGTGCGCGGAACAGCGTGCGGAGGGATTTCCAGCGCCAGCGGTTCCATGAGCGGCCGGGGTTGAAGCGCAAGCGGTTGCATAGTGAGAGGTGGCGGAGACGGTTTAAGGAGGGGTTTAGAGGGGTTGTGGGGTTGGTGCAGAAGATGAAGAAGCAGGGTTGGTAAATGGACGTATGTCATTAGGATGGCCGCTGTTGGGTGAGAAGAGGGGGTCTTTGGCAGGGGGGTATGCATCTTGGGGTATATTGAGTTGGAAGAGAGGGAGAGAGATGGCGAATTTATCCACCCTGTAGCAGATTTGGTTCGCGCAGGCTTGAGGGTTGGAGCAGTGACATCGAAGGTGGTCTTGAATGTCGAGGAGGCCCAGTCTGTCACTATGATTTGACGCGGCATGAACTTGCCGGCCTTCATATCTCTCATCCACCGCCCCAACAGTGAATCGCCCACAATCCAACCCAGGATCCCATTACCTTCGCGGCTCTCGCTTCTAAAAAGAATCACGGACTATCGAAATAGCCCTTCCATTCAGCGGAGGAGGCTACATACATGCTTTTACAGCGTGCCCCCATTTTCCAGTCCTCTTACCGGACCAAAGCGAAGGTCTTCTGTACATAAGCATATTCTGTACTTGTATCTCACTACATCACACATATTCACCCGTATCTTTGCCGATCCGGGAATTCTCAAAGATTAGGCAGGGTGTGCAGTGAAGAGATCTGTACTTCCCGCAATAAACAACAGGATTAAGGCGCGTGTTGCGGAGTATCGATGTTCAACGACTGTCGAGGGCGTGACTTTCTTTCTAATAACTTCTGAGCATGGTTGTTGTCCAGTGCTGCAGCTCGACCATAGAAGGGTGCACTAGGGTTAGGGTTTGGCCTGTACATTTCGGGTTCGGGTTCGGATCGCACAGGTTCCCCCCGCCAGCAGCCGTCCGGACGGTCTTCCTGCGTGGACAACTCACGACACATGTGCGTCTCACAACATCTTTTCCTATGCAAAGATACAACTCATGAAGAATCACTTAACGTCATTCGCACGGCTCCCGTCAGCTCCAAAGTACCTGCATGATTCACGTGTCGTGGACAAGATCTGTGGCGTACGAGATGTAGTAGGGAAGTACGGGTCAAGCCACATTTCGTGCTCCGCCCCCTCTGGTTTTTTGGCCCCCAATGATTATGATGATGGGGAAGATGTTTAGCCACCACTCTCCATCCCGGTGATACCAACAGGCCGTGCGTCGTCTACTTTTGGGTGTCTGCGCCTCGAGGGGCTAGGGTCTTGTGGCTGCACAGAGGTGATGGGTTGAGAGATGAGGGGGAGAGGGTTGTGATGTGGGAGTTTTGTGTCTTTGGAAGGAAGTCGGGAAAGGTATGGAGAAGATTCGTTTGGGAAAAGGAGGGGATAGGGAATGCTGTTCAACTCTCGAACGTAGAAGATTGAGAGACTAAGTTGAGCGGGATGCCTATCGTTGTCCAGGTGTGATGGTTTTCATCTTGTTCCTGAGCTGACCACCTCAGCCACACTCCGGCACGATCGACGTTCCTCCCGTTTCCTTCTATCTCTGACTCGTTCGGAGGTCGTTCAGAAGACGTCGTGGCTATGGGGACCTGAGAGAGGTTCACAGCGTGGTGGTCGCAGAGTTAGTCCGGAGCCGACCCCATATATAGAGCGTTTCGAAACACCGCTCACTTCAATGAAGGTAAAGCAAGATACACTATATTTCGAGCTTCCCTGCTCCTCCTCGTCACTATCAGGCACCAGGAACCGGCCTGTGGCGCCCGTCGTAAGCCGTGCACCAGCCTCACAGCACTTCTACACGAGACGGAGAGTTCATATGCACTACTTCAGCCTCAAGAGTGCCCGGATGTTCCTGGCGTGGCAGTGCACCTTCTCAAGTCCAAATTGACGTGCAGGGTCAGCACAGACACGCATCTCGGGGCTGTGTGTGAGTGAGAGAAGACGTGCAGCTTCGTGTCTGCGTCTGTGGATGACGGAGGGGATGAAAACTTTGGTGGTAAAACCAACACAGCTGTAGGCTGCAGCGACGATAGATTTCCCGGCTGGATGCCTGGGATGGGCTGTCTAGAAGGGTTTGTATAAATATGTTGGGTCGCTGTTCTTTCTGGCTTTTGGTTCTGGGTATTGTTTGTGTGATAAGTACTGTTATTACTTGAATGAGTTCCCTGCTATACGTCGCTACTCACGAATATTCTGATCTTGTTGCAAAGAAAGACATTACACCTCATCAAACTCAGCAACAGTCCTTTGGAGATCTCTCTTGCATCGACGAGCCGGATTCCATTGGTTTTCTCCTGGCCTGAAGTACTCAAGTTCGCAGCATACAAACGCATAGAACGACTCATTGAACTCCAGAGTGACTTGTCTTCCAGCCATCTGATTGTTCGCCTCTCGGAATGTGTGTCGTCGAAAGGGAAATCTACGTCCAACCCACTGGAGCACGCCAAATCATCGAAACCGAACGCCGTTGCCGGAACGCAACTGCAACTCGACTATGCAACAAGGTTGACCACCGACTAGTCCAGAGATCTGACACTGGTCTCAGTATGCCAAGTCCTAGAAGAGAAAGACACGATGATCTAATTGTCACGGAAGGGAGAGAGGGTACCGAAGGAGTCTATCGCGAGGTTACTGGACGTCATCGAAGACGGAGTTCGAGGACAAGCCGCCATAGCGCCTCATCATCTGGGACTCCAATCTCCTCTGAGGACTCGTTATCGGTCTCTTCGCCGTCGAGATACTCCACGGTTGAAGTTAAACCCGCAGCAGTGTCTCCAAGGATCCGGAGCTGGGATCTTCCCCATCGTGAACGAACACCTGACCGAAGGGCGCATGAAAGACAACGATCCATAACCCCAGAGGAAAAGACAATTTTTGATTTCGCACCTCTACAAAAGAACCCCAGGGTCGCCACGAGCGAGCACACCAACCCTCCTAACAGTTCGGAGCGGAGCCATCGACCCTCCAATCCAAACCACATATCTTCCCCCCAAAGCCCTCCCCATATCGACACCAAACCCCTCCGATCCAGCCTAAAGCCGCAAATCGAGCTCCAAATCCCCTCTCCAATCACAACTCCCATCATAGCCTCCCCAGGCCTCAGCAACCTCCCCTCACTACGACATCGGAGGGACGACTCGGCCAAGGGGTTCGTCTTCACGAAGGAATCTTCCCCGGGAAAAAGCGCGCAAAGTGATAGGTCTTCTTCGCGACGGTCAGTAGCGGGGGAACAACATGTCCGGTTTGAAGAAGATGCTGCGGTGGGGAGGAAGGATAGGGAGGGGGGATCTCGGGCGTGGAGTCAGAGGTCTGGTGAGCGTGGGTATCGGTATGCAGGGAGGGATGGTGATACGTTGGATGAGAGACGGGAGGGCGTACGGGAAGAAGAGGGATATACGCAACATTGGGAGCTCACGCCTGAAAGCCTTATAGCCGGGTCCACGGACCAGGGCGATGTTGATGAGGGTGAGGGTTCGGTTGAGCGAAGGGACCGGCATAGTCGACGAGCTGCTGATGCTTTGGATGGAAAGCGTAAGGGCGTGCGGGAAGAGTCGGATCAAACGGAGTCTCGGACGATTGTTCGTGAACGTCCCGCAGGGGGAATCTTCGAGCCAGAGAAGGAGACAGCTGAGCGGAATGGCTTGAAGATCTCGCGCTCCTCGTTGCGAAGGGCGCCGCGCAGTCCGATATCCTCGTCTAGCATATCAGACGGCTCTGCGTCGTCGCCGAGGACTTGGAAGTCCACGCGAAAGGTGACGATCCATCAGTACCGGTATGGAGAGCCGGGAGAAGGTGTACGATGACGGTATCATTGCGGGAAGCGACCGCTTTCATCGTGAAGGGTAACTGTATATCAACTACAGTCCAAACTCGATGCAGGCATTTTTCGGCTAGTGGTACCGGTCTACACTCATGTTTGCTCTTTCTTCTTTTTCCGTTTTCTTTTTGGACCCTTTGCGCCGATTTGTTGCGCCTTCGGTGTAGCAATACTTCCTCTATAGTAATGGGCTGTGATCGATTTTGGGAAATTTGTAGGAAGTCTAGGTTGTAAGATCAGAATTACTGGGTCTGAAGTTGTGGTGACCTGCTTACGATTCGAGGAAATTCAGGCGATAAGAATATAATATAACGGGGGGTGCCGATGTATCAGTCATCCGTAGGATTCACATTCAGACGTATCACCTTCGCACAGGAGAAGAGGGCAGAGGACCGTCCTAGCTTATCTAGACGTCCAATCAGTTTCGAATTTTATATCGTGGACTCATCTATCTCATCTATCTCATCAAGCAACCCACATTGGCCCCCACGTACCCTCACAGCCTACTCCTTCTTCATATTTACCTCCCCAACCTCAACGTAGTATAAGACCACAGCATCCTCAACGACTGCAACGGCGTAAACCGCTCCAGACACTCATCATAAGAGTAATCCATGAAATTGTGGATGGAGTCCAGTCCGAACCTCCAGGGGCAAGAGTCCTGGATGGTCGGACACCCACGCGTGGCGTTCTTCTGCGCGGGCGTGTCAAGCACGTAGTCGCCGAAGCCGTCGCAGGATTGGCCTTGGAAGACGTGGTAGAGTCCTAGCCACTGCGTCGGGGAATTAGAAATGTGTTGGGAAAAAGGTGGAAGGGTTGGGGAAGAAAGAGGGGAGAGATCTTACATGGCCAGTCTCATGCACAGCCGTAAACCCCATATTATAATTCGTCACCTCGGCGCCCGGCATCGAGCCCGCAAGGTTCACGCACCCGTCGATGGTCCTCTGCAGCTCACTCGGGTCGCGTTCGGGGAAATAGCAGAACCCTAGCAGTCCGCCGCCGAGGTCGCTGAGGAAGTACAGGTTCAGGTCGTCATAGGTGCCCTTGCGGAGCGCGGTCTTGTATTCGATTTCGACTGGACCGTCGACCGTTGTCGCCCAGGTGTCGTTCACGTAGAAGTCGATGCTTTTGGTGTTGAAGGAGAATCCCGAGGGTCCGTATTCTTCGTTCATCACACGCATCTAATGTTCAGTTTGATTAGAAATTCTTGTCTGGACTATGTTTTGTCTTTTTCTAATGGAGGGAAAAGGGAAAAGGGTATGTTGAGTACTAACCTGATCCTCAACCATCTCCCTCGAATACATCCCCTCCTTCGCCTCCGTCGTAATCACATGGACATAAGTATTGATCTCGAACCCGCCAAACAACGATCGCTTCTCAACCTCATCCTGCGTGATCTCCGTATCCAGCTCCGGCGGCGGGTTGCCGGTAATAGGCGTATAGCACCGGGTATACTCTTGCTCTTCCTGAGCAACGACCGCCGTAGCTGCGGCTACGGCCTGCAGGAGAAGGACTGTGGAGCGCATTCTTTTATTGGGGATGATGGGAGGAGGTGCAGAGATGTGCGTGCGGGATGCCTGCCACCTTGATGGGTTGATGGGATTTATATGTACCTGCCATTGGGCGCCGCAGAAACATAGTCGTGCCCGCACAGCCCACTATCTTCTTTGCATGCAGCGCGCCCCGGAGTTGGGGTGAGTTGTGCATACCTTAGTCGCCCCCATACCAAGAGTCTTGGGTCTTTCTCGTTCAAGTAGCTGGGGAAAAGTCGTCCAGGTGGAATACTAGCTCGAATAGGAAGGAGCCCAGGGCCGGGCCAATCGGAGGGAAATACGACGTGGCTTGGCACGATAGTCGTTTGTGGGGAATGGGGCAAATGGTGCAACTCTGTAAGTTTTTCGGCCGGCGTTGAAAGGGGTATATTGCAGCTTTTTGCGAGTAGTTGAAGCGAAGAGTGGACTAGAAGGCAAGCGACGGAGGAATGTCAGTGTTTAGATGCTACTAGAGGAAGTGGTGTGGGAAAATCGTGCAGATGCCAAGTGATAAGAAGGCGATATACCATTCTAGACTCCCGCTCGCCACACCAACTCTGCCAGCTCTGCCAGCTCTACGTGGTTCTGCTGGGGAGAACTATCACGACCCGTTAACCGTCGCTTCTACATACTCCAACCCACTCTTCACCGTCGTCAGATTCTCACACCCTCCCTCTTTCACCCAGATATCGTCTTCGATTCTCACGCCACCGACGTCCCAATACCGCTTCAAGACCTCCTGGTCGATAACACCATCCCATTTCCCGTCCTTGAGTTCTTGCTCGAGAGGGAATTTCCGGAAATAGATCCCCGGCTCGTTAGTTACGACGGAGTTGGCGGGCAGCACGCCGCGGATGCGCAGGTACTTGAACATTTCGTCCGGGTCGTCGTGGTTGGGGTTCCCGCCGCAATCGTGCGTGTCCATGCCGAGATAGTGGCCAAGGCCGTGGGGCAGGAAACGGGTTGTCACTCTGGTGTCGAGGATCTTGTCGATGGAGAGGTCCTGGTTGAGGATGCCGAGGGAGAGGAGGCCTTCGGCCGCGAGCGCGTGGGCTTTCATGTGCACGTCTTCCCATTTTACCCCGGCTTGGATCATCTTCATGCATTCGCTCTGCATGTGGAGCACGAGGGTGTAGATTTCTTTGCTTTCTTTGGTGAAGGTGCCGGTGAGGGGGAATGTCCGCGTGATGTCCGAGCAGTAGCAATTGTATTCGCAACCGGCGTCAAGGAGCAGGTTTAGTCGTCCCTCCAGAGGCATGTCGTTGTGTACGTAGTGGAGCGTGCTGGCATTAGAGCCACCAGCGCAGATGCAGCCGTATGCTTGTTCTTTGCAGCCATTAGCATGGCAGTGCATGACGAAGACGGCGTTCAATTCGCGTTCATTCTTCGCTCGTTTGACTGATGCGAGGACTTGTTCGTGAGCGTAGGAGCTGACAATGTTCGCATGACGGATCATGGCAATCTCATGATCATCTTTGACGACTCGGCACGCTTCAATGCCTTTGCGTACCCATTCGAAATTGATTTCCGGTCGACACTCCTTCAGTGAACCTGATTGGAAGAGATCAAGATTGGCTCGGTCTTTGATGGCCATGATGACAGTCTGCTGCTTCTGAAGCATGCCTCGAATGGAATTGCCGCCCTTCAGAAGCTCGTCGCTAGTCTTGACGTCGTCCACATCGTAGCGTTTCAAGGCTTGGTCCGGGAGGAGTGGCATACCAGCCCACATCACAAAGGCGGGATCTATAGGCGGAATCCATAGGGTTGATCTGTCCGCGGCAATATCGTATGCAAAATAGCAGTCCGGGAGGTCGCAGCCAGTCAGATAGTAGAAATGCCTTCGTTGCCTGCTTTTCGTCAGTGACCATGACGCTTTCTCTCTCATGTCTCGAGTTTCATAATCGTACCGAAAATGAGCGTCTGTATCATCATCCTCATTCATCCGTAACGATTGTCCTTCCAGGTAGATGATGCCTGATTGCGGACCGCCATTGTCTGCGATCCACTTCGCGACACGGCGTGCATGAGCTTTCGCCGGATATTTACCACTTGGTGGTGCGGGCAAATTTGGATTCGCAATTGTTCTGGACATGTTGCTTGAATTCCCTATGGGCCTGTTGTTTAAGCGAGAGAGCAAGAAGGAGGGGTGGCTTGGAGTAAAGGCTCGCTTCAGGATTCGCCGCTTGGGCGCTGGTACCCGCGACGCTAGCCTGACATGGTAGGAACACCCACAGCTGACGAGCAGCGCAAGTCCGAGTTCGTGTCGAAACAGTGGAAACCCCTCATCTGATGCACGCGTAAGAGAATTGCACAGACGTTTCTGGTGCGATGAGGAAGAAAATAGTATGTGGCTGCGACGCTGATTACCTCGGAAATATGTGCAGCTGCCGTAAGCCCAAGTAAATCTCAAGACCATGAACCCTCCCCTATGCTACAAGTAATGCATGGAAAAACTAACACCAAAGACCATCGAAACGCCGCCGTGAACGCAATAATTCGTATGCAAGAAATATAAGCAGTGCAGGATCTAATCCTTCCATCTATTAAGGAATTTGGCCATGTCCGGGTTCGGGTTGGATGCCGGGGCAGCCTGAAATAGAAAGTCAGCACGTTGCATGATGTTAACAAGATCATGGGAAAGAGTGACATACCGTGTTCTCCATACTCGACACACTGAACGTCTGACTGGCCGTCACGGTCGTCACAATAGTCGGATTCGGTAACCAGGTCGTCGCAATGGTTACCGCGCTCGTCGGGTAGAGTGGAGAGTACTGCTTCTTCGTGATCTTGGTGGGCGGGATCGGCTGCATGGGCGCGTACTTGGTCAAGCCCGTTTGTAAGGGGTATGGGACGCCATCACCCGTGCCCATCGTAGAAGTTCCCGCACCCGAGTCCGCGTTGTTGGCTGCGTTATCCTCGCCATCTGGGCCATCCGTTCCTCCAGGTACAGCATTCTTGTAGGTCGCGGCTGCTGTTCCGGTCATGCCTGATATGGAGAAACGGTTGGAGTAGTTGATGACCTGGCCACCTTCTTTCGCAACTGCGATCATTTTCAAGAAATAGGCATTCTTGGTGGAATCTGCCAGTCCTGCGGTAATTGTCCCCTCGGCTTGGTTGCCTGTGCTGAAATCGCCTTGCGTGACCACGGCAGACAGCTGCAACATGGTATCGGCCGTGTTTCCTCCGTACATGAGGAAGATCTGGTAGGATTGGAGGTCGTCAATGGGGGTGTTGTCGCCCGACTCCTTCCATGCGACGGAGAGAGTGCCGACACTCTGAGTGGAGCCGGCAGCGGGTTTCGTGAATTGGACATCGGCGAGGGCGAAGGGGGCCAGGGCGGCAGCGAGGGAAAGATGGTGAAGCCTCATGGTGGAGAGGCGGTCGCAGAATCGGTCAGGAGGCGATGTGGATGATCAGGGCTCGCTGTGTGGACTGAGACGCGAGTTGCGGCGGCGGTATGGTTATGCTGGGTTATACCGTAAGAGGGTCTGAGTGCGTTTGGATGTGAGATGGCGGGCTTGGACCGCTCGACTTCCACGCAATCACAGTGGAATCGCGGAGAGCCAGGCCAGCCAGTCAGCCAGCGAGCCAACAGCCCAGCGGTAGGGGTTCGGGGGTGGTGAGCCGCCGAGCCGCCTCAGCCCTAGAAGAGTATAGGACAGGACAGGACAGTTACGGACCTCCGGCTTGGCGGGAGCCAGATGCGATGGATTGTCGATGCTGCGCAAGAAGCTGGGCTGGGTAGATACGCAAGAATACTACCTAATTATTCATTGAGTGCTGCACGCGGTATTGACACTGCTGTGCGCACTTCGCCATCATGTCCAAGGCTTCCAGCTCCCCGACTGCACGCCTGCTGCAATCCTCTCGTCTCTTTTCCCTGCCCCGGCCGCTCCCCCAACCGCACATTGAGAACATCACCTCGACCGGTGTCTACAGAGCATCAGACTCCGCCACCCTCCCCTACCCAACTCACCAGGCCATCGCGACTACGGCATCATCTCAATCACGTGGCGATTGGGGTTTAAAGCGTGCTCTACCGAAGAAGGCGACTCAGGATACCTCGACCCCTCACATCCGTGTCTCTGCCCAGGACACTCCCGAACACATCACCGACTTTGGCAGCGCGGCAGACCACACCCAGACGCGGGCAAAATGGAACGAAATGGGCATCCCGATCCTGACAACGGTTACAAGGGGTGAAAATGATAAAAAAGAAGTGCCGCAAAGTGTATTCGAAAACCACCTGGACAACACCACGCTGCACGACGGGCAATCAGACCTCAACGCGAAACAGAGATGGAAGTTCAACGGGCCCTGGATAGCAGGCATGCAAGAAGGCGATTTCGACCTCTATACCCAGCAATTGGCTAGCAGGAAAGGCGAATGGAAACAGTTCCTGAGGAGTCAAGTGGCTGAGCAACGGCTTTCAGAGCGGAGACGGATGGCGCAGGAAACGGGCGAGATACTAAGTCTGCAGGATATCGCTCGGCTACGGGATGAACTGCTGCCGAACGATGCTGAGCTCGAAGAGGCCGAGAAGAAGATGCGCGACGCCTATCCTCGAGATGGCCTGTCTTCGGAGCTCACGGCTCTCATCGCTCAATTCCTCGACCTGCCAGCCGTCCGACCAGACACCACTGACTACCAGCCGTCGATGAAAACCAGCCAATTCCGCACGCTCATGAGCACGTTCAACTTCGAGGGCTCCAAGGAATCCACCCCACCCTCTACCCATCCCTCCGCAGGACTAAGCTACCTCCGCACCGAAGCCATCATGGACAACCACCCAATCCACGGACCCCAAGCGCACCGCTCCCCGATCCTCTCCCGCGTCGTGCGGCCCCGCAACGCCGCCACCGGCACCGACCACCAAGCCAAACTCGGCGTCGGCGGCATCGTCACCAACGACCCCATCACCGCCCAGCTCAGCAGCCGGCCGGCCCTCCGCGGCGGCCTGACCAACCAACCTTCCGCAGTCGACTTCGACCCCAACGCCATGGCCTCCACCCTCGACCCGGACCTCGAAGGCGGCAATAAAATGTGGGTCCACCCCCGCCACGCCGCCATCGACCAGGACGGCCGTATCCGGCTCACGGTCGAGCGCGCCCGCGACGAGGCCATCGCCGTCAAGCGCGACAACGTCCAGCATATCCACGATGCGCGCGCGGCTGCCACGCGAGGAAGTCTGGCCGCTCGTCCGCTGCCGGGCACACGCGAGAATCCGAATTTCGGGATTGCGACGAGACGGCCGCAGCAGCAGTCGCAGGTGGGGACGGCGCAGCCCTCGCAGCGGAAGGCGGGAGGTGTGCAGGGGTTTAACGACCAGGAGCTGGGACGCCAGGGCCAGGAGGGCGAGATGGAGGGGGCCGCTGCTATGGCTAAGATTAGGGAGTTGGTGGATCGGAGGTAGGGGATGTGGATTATTGCGTAGGAGATGAGGAAGCTAGAAAGAGGGGGGGGGGGGGGGGGGGGGGGTGGGGGCGGGGATTTTGTATATATAGTCCGGAAATTTTCTTTTTCTTCTCGATAAATTGTATTCCATTTTACTGATCCTTGAAATGTGAACGGGATGGGGCAAATGTGTACCTTTCCCCCTATTAGCTTTTGCGAGATTCTATCATTATTCGCCATGAGGTTGCAAATAAGGTCTAAGAGGGTAGTAGGTGCGTGCCGCGAGAGCATCGTTAGTTATGCTGGAGCCGTTCTTTTGTCTTTTATTGTTGCGTGGAAGGTACGGGGATTGGGCAGCATGTTCGTTCGCCCTTTCCTTAAGGAATCTCTCCTCGGGTGGGGAGCTTGATTTGACCGCATGTCTTCCATCTCTGAGAGCGGTCTTCCCCCCCCCCCCCCCCCCCCCCCCCCCCCCCCCTCCCCCCCCTCCTTTTTTTTTTCCATCTTTGTATTTCTGGGTAAGATTCCTTCTTTTAATTCGTCGCTCCTGTTCATGCGCGCCAAATAGAACGGGGCCTAAAGCTGTGCCGTTCGATTTGAAAAGGAGTTCAGAATCATGTGCGAGGCCCTGACGAAGCTCGAAGAGACGATGCAGATACCGTGAATCCTTAGCAGCGAGACATTTCTTTAATTTTTGGCAAATGAATGCCTTTGATTTTCAAACTCATGTTTGCCATTTCCCTACTTGTTTACTCGGATTTAAACGGCGCGTTTTGATGAAGAATGGGCACGGAGTTATGTGGGAGGTATTGTGCGAGCCTGAAGAAACAATAAGCTCAGGCCGCTTAGCAAAGGGACGTCACTTCACAGTTGTTTATGGCCGTTAGCCCTAAACTCCAAGTGAAAGCTCCCCGTAGGTTTGAAGGTTACTTGCAGCAACCGACTTCATCCGGGAAGCCGCTCAGACCCCTTGGAAGACATTGAGAGTCAATGCTTGGATTTCCTTGGCTTGCAAAGACGTTTCCCGGATACAGGAGCAGCGACGAAGATCGAAGCCGGGGACGATGAAACAGCACACGATACGGGCCTAGTTGATGGGTCAATAGATGGAAACCCGGCCTACACGGCTACGCTGCTGAGACGGCTGATGCTGTCGAAGAGCTGATCACCCGCTTGCCATGCTCGAGCGCGTTCCAGATAAATATCTTGGTGCAATCAATGGCTGGGTTGTTTTTGGAACGATCGGGCTCCCAACCGATCGAAGCTGTCACTACCTATCAATGCTCCCCGATTGGCCAAGCCCATGCTCGCTGCCAACTGGTAACTTTTCGAATCGGCAATGCAGGTACAAAGTCTCCCTACGCAGAAAGAGCAGAAATGGCGTGCCGTGACGCCCGCCCTCGCCGCTCGTGGAGACGGAATTGCGGGCGAGAGAGGGCAGGGGAAATTATTGTGTCATCATCCACTGCAAGCCTCCCCTGCTTGGAGAAGCTCAGTTGTGCCTCGGCTCATCCAAACGCGTCGCGTATCATCCCTCCACCTTGGGCGCTGCACTTCAAAACTTCCTGACAGCATCACGAGGATAAATCGGACGAAACCGGGCGAAACCCCCGCCGGATCAGAGCTACATTGCTACAGCTCGGTCATCGGGACCTGATGTTATGAGAAGAAGAGAGTGTCCTGTGATACCATCGAAAATACTTGTCGTGTAGACCCCAGTAGCAACCCCGCGTATAGCTAGCGTACCGGAAGCTGCCGTGAGGCAGGTCCTCCATCCATGCAACCGCGAGCTCTGTTGCTCCCGAGACCTCGCGACCCAGGTTGACGCCGATCTCCCTCTCTCTCTACCGTGACTACATCATCTAGGAGCGCGGACAGGACGTCTGCGTGCGCTTGGTAGTCTTCAGGTTGAAACAAGAGACAAGGATATGCGGACGCGCGACTAGACGAACCCGCTCATTCGGTCATCTCATGCTTCGCACTGGCCAGCTTCTTCTCGGATGAGGTCAAGCACACAGGGACCGACCGGTACGGAGCCAGCAGCACCGAGCCAGCAAGCCCTCACTGTCCAGCGACTATGTCCGAACACCGAGCGCCGCCAGCGCCGGCGGGCCAGCAGCAGCAGCAGCAGCAGCAGCACTCCTCGAGCACGACGCCGACCAACACCGGCAGCGCAGGCGCTTCGCAATCAAATAACGGGAGCTCTGTCCCTATGACACAATTACCAGGCAATCCGTCTTTCAGAAGGTATGGTTTTGCAACGCGCGCGCGCTGTATGGATGTCGGCTGACCTTTTGCGACAGACAGCGGGCAAGTCGAGCTTGCGAGGTGAGTGCATATTGGGAGTTTCGCGGTACCGGATCGAATGCTAACTTATCTCCCAGACATGCCACGCTCGAAAAGTACGTTTCCCTGCCATGATATGCCGCTATTTACTGATTCGCGTCCGCCAGGTGCGCTGTGATGCTGCCAGCCTTGGAGTTTGTCTCCCCCCTCCTCCTTCCCTCTTCCTCCAACTCAAGACTGACCTTTTCGCTGGTTCCCTGCACGAACTGCGTTGCGTTCTCCATCGAATGCAAGATACCGACGCCGAAGAGGAAGAAGACGAGCAATAAGAAAGACACAGACAGGTGCGTTCGGCCACCAGAACGGGGTGTAGGACTGGATACTGAATCTTTTGGCAGTGAACGTGGAGATTCTTCCCATGCGGATCTCACAGAACAATCGCCGCGCGCCCGACAGGATGGTCTTCCATCCCGTGATGTTGTCATGCCAAGGCAATTGCCGCAGCGGGATTTCCCGCCTGACAGTTTAGGAATCAACACCCAGCAAGGACTGCCGGATACTGACTACACAGAATCCTATGCGTCGCAACAGCGAGTGAATCACGGCACTTACGCGCAATATATGAAACCCAAGTTTGCCAGGGCTCCGATTAAGGAAGCCGGGCGAGTGGCATATTTAGGCGAGAGCTCCAATCTGAGTTTACTGGTGCAAGATCGACATGGCACTACCGATGTCGTGCACTATCCTCTCCCAGAGAACGTTCGCGGGGCGCGTGCGAGAATCAACGAGCTCGACAACGTCGAAATCGATATCTTGCATCAGCGAGGGGCGTTCCTGTTGCCGCCGCGAGCGCTTTGTGACGAATTGGTGGACGCCTTCTTCACCTGGATTGCACCTGTCGTTCCGGTGATCAACAGGAGCAAATTTATGCGACGATACCGAGATCCTAAAAATCCGCCTTCACTGCTGCTGCTCCAGGCCATATTGCTAGCAGGGAGCAGGGTTTGTAGCAACCCTCAGTTGATGGACGCAAATGGCTCTACTACGCCAGCTGCAATGACTTTTTACAAGCGCGCAAAAGCCCTGTACGATGCCAACTACGAAGACGACCGTGTCACGATCGTCCAAGCGCTGATACTAATGGGATGGTATTGGGAAGGGCCAGAGGGTAAGGACCAGACAAGAGGCCATCTCCCACTGGATGCGTGGTCTAATATTGGTGCAGACGTAACGAAAAACGTTTTTTACTGGTCAAGAGTTGCCGTCATCGTCGCGCAAGGTAGCGGCATGCATAGAAGGTGGGTTGGACGGGCGATGGAAACGAAACGCGGCCAGCGCTAATCTTCTTTAACAGTGTCGAAGGCTCCCAGCTTTCAAAAGCCGACAAGCGTCTCTGGAAACGTATTTGGTGGACCTTGTTCACTCGAGACCGTTCCGTTGCAGTCGCGCTCGGTCGTCCAGTCAGCATTAACATTGAAGATTCCGACGTCGAAATGGTCTCTGAAGACGACTTTATTGATGACGAAGGTCCAGACCGCCCATCCGAATACGCCCCCGACCCGGTACACGTCCAATTTTTCCTCAACTATGTGAAGCTTACCGAGATCATGGGACTCGTGCTCTCTCAGCAGTACGGCGTAGCGAACAGGATGCGCCGTAACACTGCAATTGACCTCACGCATTCCGACATGGCTTTGGCCGATTGGCTGCAAAACTGCCCGCCTGAAGTTCGGTGGGAGCCGCAGCGGCATCACTTTTGGAGCGCCTTATTGCACGCAAATTATTACACCACGCTCTGTTTGCTACACAGAGCTCACATGCCCCCTGCAGGCTCGTCTGATCCAAGGACACTGAACGGGTATCCAGAAGAGACGGCGTATCCCAGTCGAACGATTGCCTATCAAGCCGCCGGCATGATTACGAGCATAATTGAGGGATTGCAGAGCCACGACCAGCTTCGCTACACGCCTGCCTTCATGTAAGTTCTCATCATGTCTATCTGCTGCCAGATTGCTAACGACTTTGCAGCGTCTACTCTCTCTTTTCTGCGTTGATTATGCATGTCTATCAGATGCGCTCATCAAACCAAACGATTGTATCAGCCACGCAACAGAGGCTGCAAATATGCATGACTGCGCTGCGTGACGTGAGCAAAGTCTGGCTGGTCGCGAAGATGGTTCACACACTATTCGAGTCAATTCTTGGTAACAAGGTGCTTGAAGAACGCCTCCAAAAGGCGGCGGGCAGGCGGCATAATAAGGGAAAGTCCAACGGATATAGTACCAGCGGGCAGAGAACTGCGAAGAATTCGCCACCAAGCGAAACGGCACAACCAGCCAATGATGCCCAGAAACGGAAATTCGACGACATGGAACTTGGTTACGTCAATGGACCACCGGCACCGCAGATGTCTTACGAACGGTCACGGCCGCAGAGTCCCGTCAATCCGTCGGCCCAAGACTTGTCATCACACCAAAACAACCTTGCTTCAGCTCAGCAGTCGCAGCCTTTACCACAGATGTCTGCGGGATCGCCACCACCGCTACGACAGGGCAACACAGATGCCTTCATGGGAACTTCCAGAGCCAACACACGACCCACGACCCCATTCAACACTTTCTCATATCCCGGCACACCCCCCGACTTATTCCTGCATACACGCGGCTCTCCCAAAATATCCGAAGATCTCTGGCAGAACTACGATCCCGGACAACTCTTCCCACCCGAAGCGAACGGCATGCTCGGCGGCGTACCTCTCCTCAGCCCCGGCGAAGGGACAGTCGACCCAGCATTACGAGCACCACAACCCCCACCGATGCCACCGCTCCAGCAACAGCAGGCACCAATCCACGACGGCCACCGCGGCTCCATCCCAAGCCATCCAGCCGCTGCCCCGCCTCTACAGCAAGGAAGCCAGCAAATGCCCGCCTACCACCCGGACGCCCAGTCCTGGGCCCATCTCCAGGGCCTCCCCGGCCACCAACAGCAGCAGCACGTCGTCCCCGACGACCAGTGGAGTAATACTTCCTCGACTGGTCCCATCGTGCCTACCACCCTCAACGTCGGTGACTGGTTCGAGTTCTTCGGCATCCCGAATGGCGATCTGAGTACGCTTTCCGCGCTGAGCGGTGCGCAGGGGCAGGCAGGTGGTGGCGGGGGCGGATACGGGTAGAAAGTAAACTAGTCATGAACCAGGACGGAGCTTACCTCCATGCTTGGAAGCGGGATCTCGCTGCCGCCTTTTTTTTTTTTTTTTTTTCCGGAAGATTCCTTGTTTTCGCCGTCGATACCACTATTTGTTTTTTGCATTCCGGCGCGTTTTTTGTTGAGTGAGTCAAGAGTAAGGTTCATACATACATGTACCGAGTATATTCGCTTTTCCAGGGCTGATTTCTGACGCTGAGCGTCTCCAGAGCCAGCCGATGTTTCCCATTTGATTTCGATGTTTGTCCCTACTCGGTTAAAGGAGTTTTTGACTGACATAGCGACAACGATGGTTACAACGTCCATGGGGGATGTATCTCAAGTCGGGAGGTAAATGCTGTTATTGCCTGGGAAGCTGACTCGTAGATGGGTGGGAGGGAAGGCTGCAGAGGGCAGGTATGGATCTATGTCAATTCGAAGAATCAAGAAGACGATGATGCTTTTGAGACTTTGGGTTTCCATATCATAGTCCTTCCATTTGCCGTATTGTACTGTACATGAAGTCGTTCTGTTTGACGGCGGTGGGTATCACATGATAAGAGACCATGGAATTGGAACCTTCAATACGCAAATGTTTTACCCGTGAGATCGCTCTCCTGAAAGAGCTGTATGATAGGACCTTTGCTCAGTGCCTCTCTCCGTCTGGTGCTAGGCGGTCGGCTCGGAAAGTATTGTGGGAAATTGTCATCGACGAAGTGTTCGGTGAGAGAGGTGGAAAGGGATTTTTTAACTTAATGATGTGTATAGGGACACAGTGTCCTCCAGCTATGAATAATAGAAACTTGGGCATTTTGTGTATAAGAAAATGGAGCCGCGAAGTGTATGCTCTCATTTGCGAGCCTCTTTCTTCATTTGAAGAAGACATTGCGGTTCTGTATCTTCTTAGAGGTAACTCATTAGAGGTACTCATGGGCATCATGAATGTATTCGATTGCTCCTCCGCAACGGAATCGTCTCCCGTCTTGCCATCCAAAAGATCATCATCGGTCACTTCGTCGACAAACAGCTCTTTCTCGTCCTTGAAATGTACGGAGTCATCCCACTCCTCCAAAGGAATGCCGGCGAAACCGTGTTTGAACATCTGGCGGTACTTGTATTTCCCATCGTTGGTGACCAATCCATGCATCCCCATCGGCGCCCCTGTGGTCTGCGGCGGGAACAACTCGTCACTCCACTCCTCAATCGGTACCTCTCGGAACATTTCCCCTACTTGCTGCCACTTCCACATCCTGCCTCGGAAGTAGGCTGCGTCGCCGTGTCGGATGCCACAGTATCCGTGTGGGGCATAGTGCTCATCCTCATCGACTTCGACGAGCTCGAATGATTGTAGGGCGGAGTAATCTGCAGACCGTACGGCCTTATGATATACGGTTCCATCTTCGAGTACTGTTGGGACTCTTGGTACGAGACTTTGGAATCCCTGCCACATCTGCGCTAACAGGTGATTGGTCCCGCAATGCGCAAAGCAGTCCACTGAGCTGTAGAAGCGGACATTCAGGAGCGGGGCCTCGTCATCCAAAGGCCCTTCTAGTTCTTCCCGGGTTGCGTTCTCCTGGCCAGGCTCGCGCCAATATGAAGTCTTGACGGCCATTGCATTTCGGGCGAAGTCATTGCGACATTTTCCTACGTCTTCTCGGTCAAGTCTGATGGAGCCGAGTGCGGGCTCTTTGCATTCTTGGTCGGGGCAGAAAGTCACATTGAAGGCGGCGGTGGCGTAGGCCGCGAATGAGAGTATGGTGAAGCGAGACAGCATGATAGAAGTACGCGAACTGACTCACTGATATATCAATACGAGGTTGCTGGGAGTGACAAGAGTTCTACAGATATATCCTTACAGTACTGAAATGAAAGAGTTACCCCGCGAGAAGGATGAAGCTTAGCAGACACCAGAAGTGAAAAGAGTCGAAGACTGATACCTGAGGTCGGGATCGAGCCGGCTTGGCACTGACCTCAGGCTCCCGCTTTGGACATTGGGGACATGTCACAACATCACCTTGTCGCGACAACAGAGCCAGATTTTCCGCCCAACGCGGTACGGCAACAATGACAGCCCAACTCCCGCCCGCTCCGCCGCCTCAATGGCTCCGCGACCTCACCACCGCCCCGCCAACCCCCAAACCCAAAACCGCCATCCCAGACCCCCCCGGCTTCACCTCCTCCACCAAAACCACCAAATCCTCCAACAAATCCCCCTCAACCGCCGCCCGCAAACCCCCAAGCCCGGAAGAAATGGACACACTCAAGCTGAAGAAGGCCTGGGAGATGGCCATCGCGCCCGCGAAATCCCTGCCCATGAACGCCTTCGGCATGTACATGACGGGCAACTCGCTGCAGATCTTCAGCATCATGATGGTATTCATGCTATTCAAGACGCCGATCACGGCTCTATTGAATGTGCAGGGGACGTTCGCGCGTCTGGAGACCGAAGGGAATAAGTCGCAGATGGTTATGGTCAAGTTGGCGTTTATTGGGTGTAATCTGTTAGCGCTGGGGTTGGGGATTTGGAAGGTTAATGGGATGGGGTTGTTACCGTATGTTTTCCAAGGAACATTGGTGTGGGGTAAGAGTTTGTGGGCTGACTTTTTGCTTTTTCTTTCTAGGACTACGAGGTCGGATTGGTTGGCTTGGGAATTACCCCGGGAGCCGATCGAGAGGGCGTATTTCGTGCCTTCGTAGCTTATCGCATGCATTTGGTGGGCCAAGATGGATAGTTGAAATCATCACAGTTTGCCGCCTGCAAATCCCTTTCGTCACCGACATTCTCATCGAGCCAAATCTTAAGCCACGCCGCGTGCTCGCCCCTTGATACTCTGATGAGAAAGAGTAGAGCGTGACGCAGACACTTGCGAATTTTTTTTTTATTTCTTTTTCAACTATCCCAGCAGCACCTCGAGTGATTTTCCCGCCCTCCAGAGACATGCCCAGATCGGGACTAGGAAAGCAAACCCCCCTTGTGACTCCCCCTACCCGCAACGTTCACTCGTCTGCTCACCGAATTGGACTACATCTTCCGTCCTCCCATGAAGTCTCCACATCATGCACAACCCCCTCTCAGACCCCTCGCGCTTAGATTTGGCACATACGGCAGGGATCGTGAAACGCGCGATCTAAATGGCAAGTTTAACACACAAGGTGCTCGAACTTTTCCCGCTCCTCCCAGTGGTGATAGACAGCGATCTAATACCCACGCAAAGGGGCAACTAATCTCAAGCTTCCGAGTCATGCGCTGACGGTCGGCAGAGAGTGCGTAGATACCCGTGGCAAAGGAAGCGTGGAAAGAAGGATAAACAATCATGCGGAAAACTTCTCTTTTTCGTTGGAGATGCTCGCTTTTGTAATGACCAACAGTAAACCCCCTTTTGCCTCCGTTCCCTCACATCTCTTTCTCCCACCCCCCTCACAACCCAAGCAAATCCCCCTCACTCTGCACATGCATCGTCGGCTGCACGGTGCCCAATCCCTGTCCCTGATTCACAATATACATCTGGCCACCACCAGCGACATGATCAGCGCCGCCAGCGGACGGACCTCCGACCATCGGACCCCCTGCGAAACCCGTTGCCGCCTGCCCCGGCCCGCCGCCGCCTACACTGGCGAAATACGCGTCGGCTTCGTCTAGCACGTCGCCGTTCTGTTGTCCCCCGCCCGCTTGTAAACGCTGCTGTTGCGCGATAGCTTCCGGCGTCGTCCCGTTCGCCTCGGCGATAAGTTTCGCCTGCTGCATGGCCTGATACGACGGTAAGGAATCCTTCTGCAGCGCGGGACTCTCCTGCAGCCGTCTCGGTCGCGCGGAGCGGAAAACAGAGTGTACCGGTTTCAGGTAGACGGTCGCCAGCGTGCCTACTACTAGACACATCTCCTCCAGCGTCACGGGATCCAGCTTCTCGCTCTCGGCCGTGATGGCGGGTTTGTCGCCCATGACGATGGATTTGGCCGCGGTCGGGTTGGACGACAGCAGCCGCCAGTACATGTACCCCCGATCCCGGAGGTCCGGGTTATCGGTGTCTTCGGTGGCCCACTTGAGGACTTTAGGGACGAGGTCCTGGCCTTTGGTTGGGCGCTGGATGAAGAGCTTCACGGTCGCGGTGAGGAGGGCTAGTTGGACTTCGTGGGTTTCGTCTGGCCAGGTGTCGAGGAAATCTTCGAGGAGGACTTCCGAGTTCTCGATCCGGTCTGCATACTGCCCTATTACCCAGATCATGGCGGCTTTGGCTTCGGGTTCGTCGAGGGAGTCGAGGTTCTCGCAGAGGGTTGAGATGATGGATTCGTATTGGTTGGGGTATTTGCGGAAGATGTTCTTGATTACGACCGTGGCCTCTTGGACGATGTAGGAGACTTTGGTTGCGACGAGCTCGAGTAGGGAGCTGATGCATAGCTTCGCCGCTGGCTCAATCTTGATGGCCAGCTTGCCGATGGCTCTGACTGATTTTCTCACGAAGTGGACGTCGATTTCGGTCGCGTATTCTCGCAGTTCGGTCAGAACTTCTTTGATGTTCCGCTCAGTTGCCAGCATGAAGATAAGTTCCAGCTTCGTGACCTTGACGTAAATTGGGTCGTTGTACTTGCAGAAGAAGACCCGGATGTCATTGCGCAATACTTCTGGCCGGCGCTGTAGGATAAGGAGTGCGTTTCGTAACGCTAAATACTGAATTTCTGGCCCCTTGCTGAGAAGAGTGACGAGTGGCGGGCTGAGTTTCGCACACAAAGAGCCGACGACTTTCTCCGAGTCGATGTAGTTCATAAGGTAGAGGATGACACGTATACATGTCAGTACGACCGCAGAGTTTGTGTGCGATAATCGAGGCGTTATGCGGTCTGCAAGCAATGCTGCTTCTTGCGTATCTTGTGGAACATAAGCTGTCAGTGCCTCCAAGATGTATGTCTGGCCCCACTCGGAACAGTCAGGTAATATTGAGACGATTTTGCTGGCATTTGAGTAATCGATGGTCAGCTTGATGCTTTCGCTGCGCTCCCAGATGTCCATGAGAGAAGCGAGTGCTGAGGAGACGACCGTCGGGTTCTCATCCCGCAGCATCAGATTGAGTCTATCAATCAGATCGCTGTTTTCGACTAGATGTCGGTCGTGGTCGTAAAGCTTGGCGACAGTGAAGGCGGCCGTCTTGCGTACGTATGGGTCGTTGTCTTTGAGCAGCTGCTTCAAAGGCGCTACCACTGCTTCGACGAATTGACGGACGTGGATGTAGGACAGTGTTCGTAGAGATAGCGCACGCATAAGCGGGTTCGAATCTTCAAGGTCCTGGGAGGGGTCAGACGTGTCGCGAAGACGCTCAGTCAATAGTACGTACGCTTAGCAAAATCGGTAAGGCTTTCAATGCAATCTCTGGTTTCATGCGAGCGTAGTTGACCAGGTACAGAAAGCACCTTATACTATCATCAGCATTCCGTTGTGGCAGGACAAGCACCCGAGTACAAATGGCATGCAGTCGGGGAGAACCGTGAAGCTTACATCTTCTTGATTTCCAGACTGGGGACACCCATAGCAGCAACCACGTCTGGGAACAAGGCAACCATATCATTGTTGCTCATCGTCATGTTTGCTACAATCTTCTTCATCGCAATCTTCTTGGTGCTAAAGTTTTTATCCTTCTTGCCCCCGGGGCTATTGAGCTCGAGGCGTAACTCGGCAACCTTGCCCTGTGAGGAGACAGGAGGAAACAGTAAGCTTCTGTACTGATTGAGAGGGCCAAGGGATGATGTCGCCGTCGGCGGCGGGAGATACATGGCGGGATACATCATTGCCATTCTGCTACGAGCTCGTCGCCATACAATGATGCCCGAATAGGTAGGCACGCAGCCT
The DNA here is from genome assembly GCA_022701445.1 of Hortaea sp. C3G1500-4. NCBI lineage: Eukaryota > Fungi > Ascomycota > Dothideomycetes > Mycosphaerellales > Teratosphaeriaceae > Hortaea > Hortaea sp. C3G1500-4. Next base: position 739,586 of record JAJVDI010000016.1, read on the forward strand.
TGTCCCGTACGGATAGTAGACGGTGGTGTATAGAGAGGTCACGTACCCTTGCGAAGAGCTTCGCATCTTGTCCGGATGCCATCCTGTCAACGCCTTATCTACGCACCGCACCCAGGGCAAAGCGCAGCAAGATTCCTAGCTCTACTATCGATGCATGCGACCTCCCGCCGAGCCCCTCCAATGCGATCCCTAGCTCTCGGCGGTGGTGTCTCTGGTCCAGTGCGGGGTCGACGTGGGCTGACACCTGCGAGTGGTGCTCGTGGTTCGCTTCCGCGGCGATGGAGAATCGGGTACAGGACGAGGTCGAGGTGGGTGTGAGATTGGGTTCTTGTAAATAGTACAAGATGTAGTCTGGCGTTGCTCCTTAGTCTGTCGAGGAAGGGTCCCACAGTGCGGTTCGGATGTCTTTGGCGGATCGCGGCGGCGTCTGGGGAACGCGGACGATGGCCCGGCGGAAAGCTTGGTCCGAGTGAGTCAAGCGTTGCTCCACCATCGCGTCTACATCTGATCTTGTCGACATCCCCAATCCGAACAATACTTTGGTTCCTTCGGCATGCCGCCAAGACCCTTTCCATTCGCGTTGGGCATTGGGACGGATATCTGCCATCGAAAACGGATCGAGCAACTACTTCTCAAACCGCCGCCTCAAGCACGGAAGAAGAACCTCACGCGCTTTCTCGTGCGTTTCCTTACTTCCCGCGAGATTAGCATCTTCTGGCGAAAGTTTGAGGTCGATGCCGATCTTTTTCGTAATCAACTAGAGGATGTGACAAGATATCTTGCAGGCAGGTGGGCAGCCAAAGAGGCCACTATTAAAGCCTGCCAGTGGCGCCAGTTGAGCTTCAAGCACATCCAGATATTGCGACAGAAGAACGGTCTGGGAGTTGATCAGACAGGTGCTACGTATGCACTGATCCTGGACAGACCGGCGAGTGCTTTCCACGCTGCTTTTGATTCAAACTCGCGGGATCAATCTTCCGGTTTTGAGGAAAATGTTGCAAAGCAGGATCATAGTCCTGGACTTTCTTCTTCAGAATACATAGCTACCGATGAAACTGCGAGCGAGCAACGACGGGAGCTTCACCCTCCGTCAACAGTAGACGGACATGACTTTATTTCCGCGGAAGCCCAGAACGACGATTTATCAGGTCAAATCGCCAAGATCAGTATCAGCCACGATGGCGAATATGCCACTGCCGTCTGCTTGGCTGCAGAGGAGCCTATGGACGGAGATGTTGGAGGAGAAGCCGCCGCACGAGAAATGCGGTAGCCCTCCCGCTTGGAAGCAATTCTCAGCTTCCTATTTTTTTTTACTTTCCTGGACTGTGGCAACGACTACGAGTCTTTCCGGGCTTAGAATAGCTGGATACGTCTACAATATAGCGTGAACGCTTGCGGAATCGGTACACCCAGTCCGCCGAGAGTATTACAGACGTGTCATCGGTGTGGGTTCCATCCATCCGACTTCAAATCCATCAGTTCAACTACGATTGGAGCGGGAGAGAGACTTGCGTGGGATGTTCAAGCCAGTGCTCATCGCACTCACCCCACCAACATAATGTCTCTGTCGTGCTTTCTGAAGGGACAGAGCCATCCCAGCGCCGCTCTGCTCCAGATCTCTGGTGCTGACTACAGCTTCACACAACGATGCACCTCCACATCGCTTTCGAGCACGACTTCTCTCACATACTTTCTACGGTAGCTCAGGGCCGAGGAATAAGACCTTCCCCATTCCCCGACACCGGACTGCCCTTCTCCAAGATCCCATCACTTCCGAATCCTTCTTTTCCGACTACGTTCTCCGCAAATTACGGATCCAGGTACATTCAAAGGCTCATCACAGCCCGGGTATACGGTTTATTGCTTATGAATCGCACATCTTTCCCGAGACCCGACAGGCTACAGCCGCCGCCGCTGATCTGACCGAAGAGTCTTGAAAAATTCCCTCTTTCAATTTTGGATCCCTGGCACCCTCGCTAGAGGGAGGGGACGGGGTCTTAGTTGCAGTGTTTTTTAAAGGGTTTTATGGAGGACGCGCAGTTGCGTGATCGCTATGGGCAGATGGGAGTCGGCAGTTGATGTGGCTTGCCGAAGAGCAGGTGGAGGCTTTTGGGGGATGAGACGCTCCTCTTCCTTACTTCGGCCATGTCAAGGCTTTTGTCACAGGAGTTACGCAATGTTCAACCAAATGCATCTCAGCATGCTGAGCTAGGATAGTGTCGAAGAATGAGATTATAAGTCTTTGTTCGTGCTGGGGACCACTTGTCCAATAGGGAGATCTGGCTTAGAGGCAATGTCTTAAGCGATAGAGACTTTGTAATGGTCATTTCTGCTGGCTGTATTAGCCTTGGAAGAAGAGTCATGGCACAGGAAACACAGTGTGTAGCTCATCGCTTCAGTTGTCAGATACACAATACCGTTGGATACCGCTTGTGTTAATTGGTTTGTTTCTCGAAAATTTGCTATAAGCAAATACAAATTTCTGGATCAAGACCTGTTTAGTAATTAACGACCGAGAATGAGGAATATGATTTTATACTGCAAAGCGACGTTATATGATACACAGTGAGAAGCAAAATAGATATATGGAATACTTGGAGTGGATCTTGTAAGTTCGAAGTCTGTGGCGCCTGAGGCATCAGACGTTGGAAGGACCTTCCAATTCTGGTGCTTTGCGACTGTGAACTTTTTCGAATTTCCATCTTGCTTCCTGCCAATTATTACAACTGGAAACTGGAAAATACTACACCACTTGAAGGCATGTTCGCTGTCAAGGGCTGGTCGGTAGATGCGGCGTCTCTTAAGCCGCAGACCGAGCCGTTCAAAAACGCCAAGGCGGTAACGCAGGATGGAGAAGAGAAGCAGAATAGGAAGCGCAAGCGGGGAGATGGTCAGAATCAGCAGCAGAACGAGGATGTAGGACAGATGTGGGAGAAGCATGTGGAAGGAAAGGATCCGGCAAAATCAAAGAAAGCGGCGAAGAAGGAACAAAAGAAGCAGAAGGTAGATCAGGCGCAGGGTGGTGTAGAGCAGCAGAAGCCGGGTGAAGATGTGCAGACCAAGGCCAAGCAGGAGGGCGAGACTGGCGATGGGGCTCAGAAGGCTGGCAAGAAGAATAAGAAAGACAAGAAGAAGCAACAACAGCCGCAGGAAGGACAAAAGGGCGGCGAAACTACCACGAACGGAGATGCGTCTGGAAAGGCAGCGCAGACGGCACCTCCGCCAGTACCACCGTTACCCACCAAAGCGAAGTTGACGCCTATGCAGGCGGCGATGAGACAGAAACTGGTATCAGCACGCTTCAGGCATCTCAACGAGACCTTGTACACAGCACCGTCCGACACAGCATTAGAGCTATTCGATCAGAACCCCGAAATGTTCGAGGACTACCACTCTGGCTTCCGGCAGCAAGTGGCCGTCTGGCCAGAGAACCCCGTGGACAACTTCATCGAAACGATCCGAACACGAGGCAAAGTCAAGCCAAGCAAGCTGAAGGACAAGAAAGGCAAAGGCGAACCAGCAGCAGATCAGGCGGGTGCTGTAGCGCCACTTCCCCGGACCCATGGCACCAGCATCATCGCCGACCTAGGATGTGGTGATGCACGCCTCGCCCACACCCTAACTTCATCGAACGACATTAGCAAATTCAACCTCAAGATCCACTCCTATGACCTGCAATCACCGTCGAAACTCGTCACGAAGGCGGATATCTCCAACCTCCCACTCCCCGACAACTCCGCCGACGTCGCGATCTTCTGCTTAGCGCTGATGGGCACGAACTGGATCTCCTTCATCGAAGAAGCCTACCGGATCCTGCACTGGAAAGGCGAGCTATGGGTAGCCGAGATCAAGTCCCGCTTCGGCCGGGTGGGCCGCGCAGGAAAACCAGTCGAGCACAGCGTCGGCGGGAAAAAGAAGCAGGCGGCGATGAAGAAAGCGCAGGAAGCGAAAGCGAAGGAAGCGGAAGAAGTCGACGAACAGGCCCTTCTACGCACCGAAGTCGACGGCGTCGAGACCAAACAGGAAGAAACCGACGTCTCGTCGTTCGTCGACGTCTTACGCCGAAGGGGTTTCGTCCTCAAGGACGGCGAAAAGAGTGTGGATCTCGGGAACAAGATGTTCGTCAAGATGGAGTTTATCAAGGCTGCCCCTCCCACCAAGGGGAAAGGTGTCCCGCCCGAGGGTACGAAGCCTGCTGGGAAACAGGGGCCGATGAAGAAGAAGTTCGTGGAAGAGTCGAATGATGATGTGGCGACTGAGGATGAGACGAAGACGCTTAAGCCTTGTTTGTATAAGATTAGGTGATTTGGCCTGCGATGGGCGCTATCAGTATTAATCAAACAGGGACATGCTATCAACAACCTCCCAAGTCTCTCTCCGAACGTGTCGCAGGTATTTCTTTCCTCGTGCATGCCCCGTACGCCATGTCTTCCGTGGACCAACATGGAATACTTCCAAACTCCGCTTTTATCCCCATTCGTGGGAGCCAAGCGGGAAACATGTTTCCACGGTACCACCTCAGACCCCTACTCCCGGCCACGCCCCCATTATATCGCATTCTCAACCTCGCTCCTTTATATCTGACGCATTTCCTACATGCAAGACCATTCTTGCCTCCTACACCTTCACTAAAAATTGGCAGGAGCTATCAGCGTCCCTGCGCAGCCCTCCTTCCAAAGCCGAATCCCGGCTGTATGGACCATTTCCCACGCTCGCGGGAGAAACATTGGGGATCTAGCGTATTCTTATTGCTGCAACTTGCGAACGACTGCTTTTGAGTTGGATTGTTTCTGTCTCGTCGGATTTTGCAATAGAGTTCTGATGAATCTCTTCTTCTCTCTTAAAGGCTCTTGTCTGGCCCTGGTCGGTTGGTATCTCTTCAGATCCTTTACGTCTTCAGTGTGCAACTCTGGTATATCTGTACGACTGATAATTCAGGCACAATATATTCGAACGACCATCCACGCTCGAGCGATACGTTTTATCTTCTCCGGGAATCAGGACTGCGTGACTTCTCAGCCACCTGATCAACATTCCTGACCTCTTCAAGCAAACGACTGTCCGAGTCCTCGGCCCGGCATTTTCCAATACTTCTACTGAACTCGTAGCAGAAGCCGGCCCTTGTACAAGTCAGCAATCCAACACCTCAACATCAACACTAACCTCACCCCATTCTCAGCCCCTCTTCACCATGACCCGCACCAACGTCCCTTCCTCCTCGGGCTATGTGTCCAGGCGAATCCAGAACGGGACTCCCACCCAGAATCCGGAGCCCAATCAACAGAATACCAAGAATGGAAAGTCCAACGGTTCCAAAGTAAGGAATGATTGCAACAAGAACTCCGAGAAGAGAAAGATCCCAATTAATCAGAAACCTACGGCTCGTGGGAAGGAAGTCATCCGTTTGTCCACCTGGCGAGCTGTTGAACAATCTCCTCCTGTCGCATCTTCGGCGAAGGAAAGTCGTCCGATCGACGATGGTGGAGATGTCGCGGTCAAGAAGTCGCGGTCTGACGGGAAGGAAAGTTCTCCAGAAGAGGAACCCGCGAAACGATCCAGCGACGAGTATCCGACTGTAGCGAAAGCTGGGCCAGTCGAACCGACCAAGCGGGATGGATCAGCCATTGCTTCAGCAAGCACGTCAAACCGTCTTCTTCAACAAGAGGGAAGTCATGGAGTCGAAGACTGTGGAGATGTTGCAGTCAAGAAGTTGCACTCTGACGGGAAGGATCCTCTCCCGGACAAGACAACCGCCGAACCTTCGAGCGAGTGTCCGACTGTGGCGAAAGATGAACCAGTCAAATTGGTCCAGCAGGACGAACAGCATCAATCCGATCCCCGGAAAGAGGAACAAGATACCCTCCCTCAACAACACCCGAAAACCAGTCCGATCCACGCCCACCCAGACATCTGCCCACCTCCCCCTTCTAACACGCCCTCCCCCTCCTCCTCCACCTCCTCCTCTCCATCCCGGTCCCCATCCCCCCAACCCCCCTACCTCTCGTCCGAAACCCTCTGGAAAACAACGCAACCCTTCATCCCCACCCTCCCGACCTCCCTCCGCCGCGGCCGCATCCCCCTAAACAAAAGCCTCCTGGTCCAACTAGCCGAGAACCCCTCTTCATGCCCCCTCTTCCACGACCCCACGACCTCGGAAACCGGAGCCGTGTCCCAAGGAGAAAGTCCGCAGGACGAAGACGAGGACGAGTGGGAGGGCCACGAGAACCGATATCTCCTCAACACTATCGATGTCATGACGCTTGGCCACCCGCCTACGGAGCTGAGTACGAGGTTATTCACGCCGTACGTCCCGCCTGTGCCGGCGCGGGAGGATCTGTGGTTGGCTGGGCTGGGGTTGGGTGGGCCGGGAGCTCCTGCAGTTCTGGGTTCGTCTGGATGGGATGGGGAACGTATGCGGAGGGTTGTGGGTGGGGGTTGTGGGGTGGATGGTGGGATGGGGAGGGTCAAGTTGGAGGGGTGGGGCATGGTGAAGCGGAAGGAAGCTGGGTTTGAGAGGGAGGCCGTGAAGGTCTTGTGGAGTGTGCCGAATTGGGAGGGTGGGGAGTGGAGTTGGGAGGGGCTTGTTTGGGATTTTTGGCCTGGGTGGGGATGGGTGTGGTGGTGCTGAAGGGTTGTCTGGGGTTTGGATGGGATATTGGGGATTTGGTTGGATCTGATGTTGATGCTGATTCTTATTTTCTTCGCTTTTGGTTCTTGGTTTTTGGTCCTGATTGGAGTGTTGAAGTTGCCTTTGGTATTGATTTCGATCCTTCCCTTTGGAGCTGGAAGCCCGGGCCCTGCAAGGCGAAGGCGAGGGATGATTTCCGGCTGTGCGCTTTTGTGGCAGAGACCTGCGGAGGAGCGAGTAGCTGGAGATTGATACTACTTAATGAGTTAATGACGGGCATAAAATCCAGCTAGTTCAGATGTCGAGTGAGGCCTCGAATTGACAGACGTCAAGCGATTTGGTTGCGGACGTGTCTTCATAAGAAGAGGGCCGAGGGTAGTCAGCTCGTGCGTAGATTTCCAAAGTCGATTCGTTCTCCAGATGACATAATGAAATAACCTCAAATGCATCCATCCATGTCTTCTGTGCAAAGGAGAATCCAGAGACTGCTGCAAACCCGCCTGTCTTTGTATAGGAAAAAGATGCGAATAGGGTCGCCAGAATCATGAAACAAGCCTCTGCGGATTCAAGCCGATTGTGGATTGGGTATGGGTCTAATCAGGCTGAGCTACAGCAGATGCGAAGGAGTTGTGCTTGCATTAGCAAGGTATACACGATCAGCAAATCTAGCATGAAGTAGAAGACAAAACTTCAGCTAACTTACAAGGAAGACTTCCTCAGTCTACAATGCTGAACTTCCTTCTCTCTCTCTTTCTCCGGCTTCATAGTCTGGCGAGAGGAAGGCAATTAAAGGCCCTTCTCGCTAGAGACTCTCCCTTTTTCCAAAAAGATGCCCCATTTGAGATGCAAAGAGGGCAGAGATTTCCGAGCCACAGATTACGAGGCCGAATGGGTAGGTCACGACTTTCCCGTCTGCCAACTCATTGCCTAAATCATAAGTCTGATGGGAAGGGAATCGCGGACAAGATAAAACTGCTAAATAAACAAAATATAAATGATTAGAGAAAGGCAAAGGGACTGCAGCATGACGCACTCAATTCAGTACCTATCAAAAGGTTCACAACGTCATTGGAACGATATAAACAGCTGGATGATGGCAAGTTCCTCTCGTTAGTTACCAGAGAGACTGGAAAACCTACTAGCCTCACTCCAACACCATGGGCTCTCTCCCCTTCAAACTCCTTTCCCTTCCTCCCTCATCTTCCTAGCCCTCCAGATAATCCCCCTTTCTAAAACTTCTCCTGCGCCGGCCTCAAATCCAACTCCTGCGTCCACAAATCCGGCCCCTGGCGTACCAGATCCAAATACACCCTCCCAACACTCTCAGCAGAAATCCGCTTCCCGCTCTTCACCTCCTCACTCTCCACCTCCCCGGGTCCGACCGCAGCCGCAATAGGCCCATTGGCAATCGTATGCACAACATGGATCCCCTTCTCGCTGAGCTCGCGCGCCATACTCTGGCTTAACTGCCGCACCCCCGCCCGCGCTGCCCCGTACGCGGCGAAATTCGCGTTGCATTTCAGGGCCCCCGTTACGCCGGTGAAGATTACCGTGCCCTTTTTCGAACTTCCCTCGGCGAGGGTGGCGGGTTGCGAGGCGTGGTCGGCTAGGAGCCGTTGCACGGCCAGTTGGGAGAAGGCGAAGGCGCCGCCGACGTATTCGGTCAAGTGGCCGGAGAAGTGCGAGAAGCTTTCTTCCAGGTAGGGGACCCGCGAGGGGCATTTGGGGTTGAAGATTGCGGCGCGCAGGGGGAGGTTGGAGAAGGAAGGGTGCAAGGCGATTTGGCTGAAGGCGTTGGAGAGGTTGTCGGGGTTGGTGTCCGAGACGAAGCCTTCGGCTACGGCGCCGGGACATTGGGTTTTGAGGAGGTTGACCAGGTCGGTGAGTTTTTCTTGACGCCGGGCGATTAGGGCGATGGCGAGATTGCCTTGTTCGGGTGAGGCGAGGGCGCGGGCTATGCCGTGGCCCTGGATGGAGATAGAGGTTAGTTGATATTATTTTGAGAAACGCAATGTATTTTCAACTGTTATTATTGATTCCCGAGGAGTTTGGTTCTTTCAAAGATGGGGAGGGGAGAATGAGGGAGAAGAAACGATTGGAAATATATCATTGTCAATTGCAAAGGGATGGACTTACAACTACAGGCCCAGCGCCGAGAAGGATAGCGAGGCCAGTGGGAGCCATGATGTCTCTCTCCTCGTTTTCCTAGCTAAGTGATATCCAAAGTAGCAGTTTCCCTTCTCTCCTAATTTATTTCTCTTAGAAAAAGAGATCAGGGCGTTAACAAACACTTCGATCTCAAGACAATTAAACGAAGAATCAGTGACCGAATACACCAAGCTGTTGACCTCAAAACGATAGGAGGTATGACATATTCCCGCCCTTTTAAATCCCCCCAGGACAAGATGTTTGATATGATGTAGCCGCACAGCGCGGGACATGATGTAACTTGACATTAACCTTTCGCGGAGTGCGCGGGGTGGGGGTCGTCGGATTTAAGGTCGTGGCGGGGATAACATAACCTCTCTTCATCGAGGACATTGCCGTTGCTAGAATTGTCAAAGCGGCGAGAAAGGGTGAAAGAAGGTTAACGAGACTAGATGTCGTGGGTAGGGGTAGGGCTGAATACCATGGATGACCGTTTGACCCCTCCTAGTGTAGATGACGTTAGCAGGGCCTCCTTTTTATGTTAATATTCAACAATTGCTCGACGGCTATGGCACGGTCGACTACAGCACTGTTCCGGGTGAGGAGGGCCAAATCATACGCAACCGCTATAGCGTGTACAGCTGACTCGAAGCAGCCAGCTATATCCTAGCTATGCATAGTTAAAAGCAGATATATACGGTGCTATAAGCGATTCATGGCAACTCAAGCTTGTAATATCTTGAACGCTATACACAAGCAAGGTGGGATTGCAAACACGCATAATACCTTGATTCCTATCCTACGGTCTTATAGTCCCCGAAATCATGGCGATCACCGCCTGGCTGTCCGGTCTGAGGGTTTTCCGGGTCTAACATAGCTCGAAGTCTTTCTCGTCCTAGGACCCCCGGCAGACGTAAAGGCCGGATGTATCGGACGGTAGCTTTGGACCTCAACGCGGCCCAAGATGCCGATAGCTTGAGTGCACGTACTGATGCCGTCGGATACAGCCAAAACCCCAATCCAAGCGTGCCGAAGGCGATCACAACCAGCGCAACAAGGCAAGAATACCAGCTTGGTGCCCCTCCGTTAATCTCCTTGATGTTCATGCCGAATATCCCGGTGACGAGACTGAGCGGAAGATAGATACAGGCGAGGAAGGTCAGCACTGTGGCGCGCTCGGAATTGATCCTGCTGGTTTGCGCTTCTTTGATAGTGATGGTCCCCATGACAAGCTGTATCGTTTCGTCGATAAGGATGCGCAGACTTGCACATTCGTCCAACGCAGATGTTGTCAGTCTCTGGAGATCAGCCTTGCGATGTCGCCCTTCTGCGCGGCCATGGACGTTAGTCGCAATTGAACGCAACCTGGCTACAGCTCTCCTTAAATCATGTAGCTGGCCAAAGACGGTTGTATCAGAGTCTGCAATGTCGGCGTCTGCAATCTGCTTGACTTGCTTCTCGATCTCACTTACAGCGGCCTTGCAACGTCTGGCCGTAAGATGAAGGAGTAATTCGTCTGCATCGCCGAGGTCAAGGATATTGCGAGCACCTTGCAGCGCATTGTAGATCGTGAATGCGAAGTGGCTCCGAGTGAAAGGTTGTTGAGAAGCGAACAAAGCCAATTCGCCTCGAGAGAAGCCGTGTAGCCAATAGCTCCTTCTGTCGTCTTGATCCGCAATTAATATATCGCCGCGTGGTCTCCTCGGTGCCTTGGTCCACCGATGTCCATCGATCAAGAGGAGGTCTGGACAGAGTCTTTAGTTGCAATTAGATGCTGCCTACGCGCACCGAGACTTACGCTTCGAATGTCCAAGCTTGCAATAAGAGATACGTCCCTTCCAGACATTCGATTGACGCACGATCGGCTCCAGTCCATGATGGCCATCCAAGTGCATACTTTGATACGAGCGACCTTGCAGCATGTCTGAGACGGCTTTCCTCGAGTCAATGTCAGTGATGTTATTCCACTCATCCTCTTTTTCATTCGCATCTGGAGCGATCCAGACACTCCTGTGCCAAGTGCCTGGTGGGAGCAAGCCTTTCTCTTGTGCGGAGAAGACTTCTTCGAACAAGTATTGTCGATCACCTTCGACCCCTGTGCTGGCAACCATGTCCGGAGTTGGTGGCTTGTTCAAGAAAGGCGGACAAATATCCGGAGGCAACGGCGCATACCGCCACCAAAAGTGATTTACGAAGAATCGTGGATCAATCTTGAACAACCCACCAAGAACACCGATCCATTCCGGCGCAATGTCGGTTACAACAATAGTGCTGTAAGATGACGACGAGGCGTGCTCCAAGCATTCTCCGAATTCCTCCTGCATGAAATACTGCCCACGTTGAGCACCTGCAAATGACATAGCATGCGCGCCTCGTCGATCCATTTTTTCAAAATACGCATCCCAGAGCTCCGGTCCAATAAAGCTCTTGAAGGTTTCGATATACTCCTCGGCAACAGAATGGTAACCCGCGTCAGAGCCTGAACGAAACCATGAGTTGAGCGACTCGTTATCCTGTGTCGAAGTTACGCTGGGTTGTCCTGAGTTCTGATCATGCGCTGCATCGACGACAGGTTGCGAGGTCGTGTTGCTGGTGCGACCCGGCTGTTGGTGTTCATTTGCATTGGGCGAGACATCGCTCGCATCCTCACAAGGCGTTCCGTTGACCGTGCTGTCCTGTGGCGTTGCGGCTCCCGCCATAATGTTAAGCTCACGAGAGGAGGTATAGCGTCGTTATATTTCGTACAAAAGAGGGGCAGATCTAGTAAGGGCGAAGAAAGGTTTCTTTTCATACCGTTCAATAAGCGCTACTGGCAAGGCTGAGCAGATGCATGGCAGCCTTACGTGCAAGCCACGGCGCTTCTAGACTACTACTAGTTGATGCCCTCTGCAACTTGCAACCTAATTTGTTACCGTAGCGGCCAAAAACACTGTCGCAACTCCGGATTTGTGTAGCGCGCGCGTGATCCGACAAGCCTACAAAAGTCGACGTATATCGGCGCGTTACTACTACCTTACCTAGCAAAGGTCGCAATGTCGGTTTAGTATAGTCCTATAGTTTATAAGGTTTAGTCGCATAAGCTCTATACTAAACGCTAAACTAGCTAGGCTTATACTAAACTAATGTGCTATAGTTTAGTATGTTTTTATAGGTTGTTATAGGTAGTAGTAGTAGTAGTAGTAGTAGTAGTAGTAGTAGTAGTAGTAGTAGTAGTAGTAGTAGTAGTAGTAGTAGTAGTAGTAGTAGTAGTAGTAGTAGTAGTAGTAGTAGTAGTAGTAGCTAGTTAGTACAAACCCTTAATAACCCTTAATAACCCTAATTAACCCTAATTAGCCTACTCCTTCTTATTTTAGTTTAGCGGCTACCTAATAGAGATACTTCTCTATAACCTCCGAGCTCTACTTTTATAAAGCTAGGCTTTAAAGCCTATACCTTATCTACTAGCGCTCTATTTAACTACTATATTATTAATATAGTATTAGATAATACGTCGCGGGCCTTAATACCCCTATTAGATATCCCTAATAACTTATCTAATAATAATCTAACCGATACTAAGTAATCTATACTCTTAATTAGCTAGTTAACTAGCGAGAGCCCTCGAAAGTATAAAAGAGGTCTACGCGCTTAAAACTATAAGCTCTAGGTATATATAAGAGATTCTATAGTTAGTATAGAGCTAATTTATAGTAAAGATAAATAGATATTCTACTACTTATTCCCTAGATATAAGTAGTACCTAGTACTAAGTACTAATAGGGCTAGAGGCTACCTTCGAGTATACTATAGTATCTACCTTAATCTAGTTAAACCTTTAAAAAAACAAGCTAAGTAGTTAAATATCTAGATCTAGCTTAGCTAGTAGTAGCTTTAGAAGTAATTAGAATAAGAAGAATTAATCTAGTATAGGCTTTATACTACTACTATAAAGGAGGCGGTTATAAATAGTCTATTATTACTATAGCACCTCTACTAAAGTAGCAACTACTAAACTATAGTACTATACTAAGCTTAACTAAACCTAAACTACTACCTCGACCTCTAAACCTTACTAAACTAAATGCTAAACCTTTAAAATTACTAAACTAAATAGTCGCTACAATCTTTGCTACCTAGGTACAGCTAGTCATAGTTTTATGATTGGCTAGTTATAGCGCCACGCCTAAGCGATACGCTTTCTAATTAGTATCCTGTTCACGACTACTACGTATATCTTTTTAGCATTGTCTATCTTACCCAAAAAAAAAAAAAACCACATGAAAAAGGGCAAACCCGCTATACCGCCTCAAATACTCCCACTCGAATGCAACACATAAATGTACTTCGTTAAACCAACACATTGGCACCGCTCGCCTTTTTCGAAGAAGTCTCCCGCCCATGCATTCTTTTCCTCTTCCCTTCCGTCATGCCCCTCACCACTTCGCTGTACAAAGGCTTCCAATACACCCTGCATGATCATGGCCTATCTACACTCCTCGAAAAAAAAAAGGCCCTCAATTTCTTGACCAAAGGGAACTCGCAAGATCCCGTACCTATGCGTCCCAACTCCCGAAACCCCCCCCCCCCCAAAAAAAAAAAGCGTTTAAACAAAGAAAAAGGCCAAAACCCCCCTCACACACTCATCTTCATAGCCAACCCCTTATGCGGCACATACCCCCTGACCTCAAAATCCTCCACTTTCCACTCACTATCCACCTCACACTGGCCCGGCACCATGCGCCCACTTATCTCCAGCGAAGGAAACTCCCGCGGTTCCCGCGTTATCTGCGTCTGTAGCGCTTCCGAGTGGTCGAGGTAGATGTGCGCGTCCCCCATCGTGTGCGTCAGGGTACCCGGGACTAGGTTGCAGATTCGACTCAGGATGTGCGTGAGCAGGGCGTAGGAGGCGATGTTGAAGGGGACGCCGAGGCCCATGTCGCACGAGCGTTGGTAGAGGAGGGTGTGCAGGACTCCTTTCGGTTTCTCTTGAGTGGTGGATGTGGAGGATTGTGATTGACGCGGGAAGGAAACGTAGAATTGCGCAAACATGTGACAAGGCGGCAGAGCCATCTTGCCTAGATCGGCAGGGTTCCAGGCACTGAGGATTATGCGGCGATCGTAGGGGTTATGTCGGAGTTTGCGCACGACTTCGGCCAGTTGATCGACGCCCTTTCCCGTGTAGTCGTCGTGCGCGGTGCCGTATTCGGCGCCGAAGTGGCGCCATTGGAAGCCGTAGACGGGGCCTAAGTCGCCTTCTTCCCGGTCTGTCAGGCCGATGCTGTCGAGGTAGGCGCGCGAGGCGTTGCCGTCCCAGATCTTCACGTTCTGGTCTTGGAGGGTCTTGGCGTGGGTTTCGCCGCGGATGAACCAGAGGAGTTCGGCGAGGACGGCGCGTAGGAAGACGCGTTTGGTGGTTAGGAGGGGTAGGATGGGAGTTCCGTCCGGTCGGGAGAGGGTGTAGCGATGTTGGGGCGGGAAGGGGATGGCGAGGGTGCCGGTGCCGGTGCGGTCGGGACGGTGTTCGCCATGGTCGAGGATTTCGCGGATTAGATTTAGATATTGGTATTCTTCATGGGGTTTTTGAGCGGTGGGCTCGTGGGAAGAGCCGTTGGATTGTGTATCGGGGTTGGTGATGACTTCAGAGCCGGTGTCGACAGCGGCGGGTGCCATGATGGGGTATGAGAGTGTGGTGGCGAGGAAGAGAGTGGGTGATGTGGTAGTGAGATGTAAATAGTACAGTCAAATACATACGCGTACTACATAGTATGTACATATTCGGCGAGACGCGTTGCGGAAGACGCGACGGGACGGAATTACCTCGGGCGGACCATCATCATTCGGAGGTGTCTTTGAGTGTCGGGCATCGGGACTGTCACATGCATAGGAATACCTCGTCCAATTCGTTCGTCCAGCAAAGCAATTGGATCCCAAACTTCATCCACCACCACGACTCACGCTTCATAGTCCGAGCCCCCAATCCATGCCCATTTGAAGGACATTTGCTTGAGAATTGATTAAGCCATCGAGAAAATGGGGGCAGACCGTCGATGGCAGGGCTATCTGGCGGATGGCCTCATGATCATCGCTGCCGTACGTCTTCCTCCATCCTCACCACCATCCTCATCAATCTCCCAACTAATATATTGATGACAGCCGGTCCTCATCTTCTACCTCACTCGTTCCATCCTCTCTCGCCTCGATCCCGACGCCGGCGCCAAAGCCGAAGCCCAACAGAAGGCGCTAGCCGCCACCACCCGTCTCCAATCCATCTTCTCCAACCACGACCGACAACTCGAAGACGACTCCTCAGATGATGACGCCTCCGCCTCCTCCGACGATGGCTTCGACTACTCCGACAACGACCCCACTCGCCGCTCCCGCTCCCACCGCCCCCGCCGCCGCCATCGCTCCCGCAAACCCTCCCCTCCCACCCACCAACCCCCACCCCCACCCCCGCTGACCCTAACCCCCTACGAACAAACCATCGCCATGGAAGTCGTCTCCCCCGCCGAAATCCCCATCACCTTCGCCGACATCGGCGGCCTGGACCCCATCATCGACGACCTCCGCGAAACCGTCATCTACCCTTTAACCCTCCCCCACCTCTACAGCACCACCTCCTCCCTCCTCACCGCGCCCTCGGGCGTCCTCCTCTACGGTCCCCCGGGGTGCGGCAAAACCATGCTCGCCAAAGCCCTAGCGCGGGAATCCGGCGCCGCGTTCTTGAACCTGCATATTTCGACTTTAACGGAGAAGTGGTACGGGGATAGTAATAAACTCGTCTCAGCCGTTTTCTCCCTCGCGCGGAAAATCCAGCCTAGTATTGTTTTCATCGATGAGATTGACGCGGTGCTCGGGACGCGGAGGTCGGGGGAGCATGAGGCGAGTGGGATGGTTAAAGCGGAGTTCATGACGCATTGGGATGGGTTGGCGTCGGCTACGAGAGCCGAGGGCGGGCAGAGGATTGTGGTTTTGGGGGCGACGAATCGAGTCGGGGATATTGATGAGGCGATTTTGAGGCGGATGCCGAAGAAATTTCCCGTGGGGTTGCCGGGGAAGATGCAGAGGAGGAGGATTTTTGAACTTACGTTGAGGGATACGAGGATTGATCGGGGGGTTGTTGGGGTTGGTGGAAATGGGGATGGGGATGAGCAGGAGGGGGAGAGGAGGGTTTCAAGGAGGAGAAATAGGGGAAATGGTGCAGAGGGAAAGGAGAAGTTGGCTTTCGATCTCGATGTCCTGGTCAGACTCTCGGCGGGCATGTCCGGGTCCGATATCAAAGAAGCATGTCGTGAGGCCGCTATGGTCCCCGTCAGGGAGTATATTAAGAAAACGAGGGGTACGGGGAGGCCGATGAAGGCGGTCAAGGGCGAGCAGGTGAGGGGTCTGCAGACGGAGGATTTCTTCGGGATGAGGAGTAATGGTGGGTTGGGGTCTGCGGCAGGTTTCCTTGGTTCGGCGGCGGATTCGCCGGCGGATGCGGGATCTACTTCTGCAGCGAGGAGGGAGTTGCAGGGAGTGGAGGATGAAGTGAGAAGTCAGGCTAGTTCGACTGAGGAAGTGGATGAGTTTCGGGATGAGGATGGGGAGGTGGAGGAGGTTGTGCGGCGGTGATGGCGGAAAAAGGCCTTGGAGATTTTTCCTCTCTTTTTCACGTCTCGGATATCGTGCAACGTCCAGACGTTGCTTCATCTTTGAATAGATCATTCGAGCATGATGGATGATGAGTTCTTGTACTTATACATTTCTTGATACCCCATTCCTTAACCGCCCTGCTTCCCTCCCTCCCTCCCTCCCTCCCTCCCTCTGTCCCTCTCTCGTTCCCTCCCTTTCTTCCTCTGCTTTGTTCCAGTGTATCCTTTCATTCTGAAATACAGCTCTCCTCCCATCTTCCACCTCACTTCCCCATTTCCCCATTCCCCTTCCCTGCTTCGTCTGTCCCATCTTTCCCCCTCTCTTCCCTTCCCCCTATCGTTTCCGCGCGCACCTCTCCCGTTCTCGCGTACCTTGTCTCCTCTTCTTGGCGTGCACAACTCTTACACTGTTCTTTACTCTTCAGTTCGTTTCTGACTTGGCTAAGAGAACCTTCCTTCTCTTTCTTTTTTTCTTTTTTTTTTCTTTTTCTCCCTTCCCTATCTCTTACGTCCCTGTACCTCTGACAACTGAGCACTTCCCGGCACAAAGTCAGGTGAGGGAGGTGAGGGAAGGGAAAGGGATTAATGAAGGCGTGGAAAAGGTGTGAGCTAGAGAATTTCTTTTCCGGGGATTGGGGAGGAAAAGGGGGGGTTGAGGACTTACATGGGCTGATTTGGTTGGGGTTTTGGTGGATCGATGGATGGATGGTTGTATGATAGCAATTGGTCCAGGGTTGAGGTAGTGGTGGTGCACGGGACGTTATAGAGGGGTTGGTGATGGAGAGGTGTTCTGCTTTGGTTTCAAGAGTACTCGTTGCGAGGGATTTGATGATCTATTGAGCTTGGAGGAAATGGCAAGTTGGGTGGACTTGTGGAGGAATGGATTGCACATCTGCAGTCCGTTCGGCCTAGGGAGTGGCGCTTGGATTCCAATGAGAGATATAGGAAGATTGTGAGCCTGATGGAAGCTTGGAGTTGGTCTGTTAAGGTGATCGTCGCGTACTTTGCGATGATGGGAAAGGAATGATTGGATGGTACGAGTTAGTAGATGAGTGTTTATGCATTTGGAAGACCTTTGGATGAAGGAGGTGGTGCTTGGATCACATTGAGAATTTCTCGGTGGCAAGACGTCTCCCGTCGGTCCTCTAGAGCTGTGACTGTGGACAGGAATAGGGTCTGTTCGGAGAGGTTTGCTGTTCTTGCTACGTTGTGCACGTTCTACTCACAGTCACTCATTCAGGTGGATTGGTGTTCTTGTGCGAAGGTGGTCGTTTTACGGCTATTAGGACAGATCATCAAGGGAAGTGAGAATTTATCAAAGTATCATCGTATCATTTGAAGGCTCTGCACTATGTAATGCATCTTGCTGGCGGACTTCATGTCGGCTTCTATGCAATTCAAGCTTTTGCCCAATGGAAGCCTAAAGAAGCAACGTACGAAGTCCAGCCTGCCCAAAATCATGTTCTCTCGCATATGCTGTGTTTTAGCTCTTTCGAAACACTTTCATCCGAAGCTTTCCATCTCTGCGCAGTCTAGTCGAAAGTAGCATCCACCTTTCCGTAGACGACGCCGTCAACCCGGAGGTCGAAGCGCAGCCCACCGCTTTGAATTTGCATGCCTAGCTCGTAGTTGAGCGTTTGATAGTGTATGCCGCGCGAGTTGACCTTGTTCCTGAAGAGATGAGCAGGCACATTGTTCAAGTCTGCCGTCAAAGCGCAGGTCTTGCGAGTGTTGCGCTCGTTGCATTCTCTCGGTGCTACATCTTGGTCACAAATGATGAGGTGCTGCGTAGCGATCTTGTCATGGACTTCGTGAATGATGCGGCGGAAGGTAAAAGAGATAGGTTCATCTGGACGGACCGTCTCGCCTTTCTTGATGAACCATCTCATTTGCTGATCAGCCCTCCAGCACAGCTCGAAGTCATCCCAGAACTTCACATGTTTCGAGTGGATCGAGCTGTCAAATCGCTCAGAACATTCCACCCCATAGTGGCGACGAGCTTTACGACTGAGGACAAGCTCTTGGCCTTCGACCCCACGAAGGACCGCCCCTCGAACAACAGCGGTCCAAGCATTGACGGGCTGCAGAACTTCAATGGCCGGCTCGCGCTCCGTGAATCGCTTACGGAGGCATGTGGCTAGAAACTCAGACCGGCCAAAGCCACCGACCAGAATGAGAGCGTTGACCTTCTGGCCCAGCTCACACACACTGTTGATCTGACCTTCAACCAGTTCAATGACCTGCTGGACAATAGGCTTGAAAATTTGGCCGACATCTCTCTGACTCATACGCAGGAAGCCGTTCTCGATTCCCGCCTTAGCATTGCTCACGACGCCGGGTAGCGGGATGAAGAAGACGGTGTCGTCAGCGGGATTGAAGTTGACCTTCACGCTCTCCTCGAAATCTTTGAGAGCAGTCAACCAAGTCTGGGGCTTATTGAGGCGAAGTTCGACGAATGCCTTGTTGCCGAGCTTCTTCTGGACGAACTTCACGAAGGCGAGGTTCAGGAACGCGGCACCGCAGCATCCGCCACTCCCACGAACGACTTCCTCGAGCCTAAGTGGGTTCAAGCCTTGAATGCTGTAGGTGATAAGATCGACCGTCCCGCCGCCTGCATCGACCACGACGAAGTTCTGGCCGACACTTAGATCGTTGGGCTGGATGGCCTGGAGTGCGTAGACAGCAGCTGCCTCCGGCTCCGAGATCATGGTAATCTGATCGCCGATTCCAGCATCTTTTGCGGCTGAGAGTGTCGCCTCTTGTGCTTTGTCGGACCAGACAGCAGGAACAGTAAGCACTACTTGAAGAGGTGTCTTGGACACGAAGTACTCGCCATAGCGACGCTTGAGCGCTTCCTTGGTATGGTCGAAGAGCGCCTTAAGGTACTCTGCGATGACACTGTTGACACTCTTCCCCGTCGTCGCTAACTGCTGTTTGATGTCGTCTAGCGAAACGTAATCGGGAAAGTTCTGCTCTGGATCCAGCAGCAGCTTCAAGCAGCGCAGACGCTGCTCATCCTGGCGGACCTGGTAGCCCCAACGCATGTTGCTGGTAGCCTTGTTGCCTTTACCCTTCGACTTTTCTTTCTTTGGCGGGGGCGTGAGCACATCTTCCAAGTCGAACTCATCGCTTGCTTTACGCTTCCGATTGGTGGCAGTGGCTCTTTTCTTCACATTTGGGATGTCATCATCAGCATCTCCACCAGAGAGCAGCTTGCGTTCGTCGGACGCTGTTAGGGGATCTCCATAGGCGATCTCGGATGGCACCTTCTCCCTAGTGCCATTGCCTCCTCCTGGCCAACTGCTCTCGTTAGCTATTACTTTTCTTGCTGGGGCCTTGAGGCTAGGTTACCTCTTGATGACCTCGATCTCGTCAGGCTTTTCAGGTTGACCGCCATAGACGGAAGCGACACTACAGACAACGGTCAGTGGGAACTAGGTTCAGTCGTTGGAATGCATTATACCCGGAGTATGTAGTGCCGAAGTCTATACCAACAACCAGAGTGTCTGTCGAAGGCGCCATGATGGACCGTGACAGCGGTCACAAATGTTTGATGTAGGTGTCGGAAATGTATGTGTTGAGAATGAAGAGGATGAAGAAGAATGAGAAGGGTGTAAAGGCTGAACCTTCACTTTCTAACCCCAGGAGCACGTGCATAGCCGGGAAGGTTCGATGGGATCAATCAAGTGAAGTGAGCATGAAGAAGTGAGTTTAGCGCATGAAGACGCATGTGAAAATAGATCCTGTCCATCAAACATCAGCTCCTGATTGTTCCAGTTCCTCTTGCCACAACCAGCATTTCATTCAAAGCTTCACTTCCTTACTGTGGTCTGATAGTTGTACCAAATCATCATCCTAAGACCACCCAGCTGCAAAGATGGCATCATCAAGTAACCAGCGATCTCAGGGGCGTCGTCACCGCAACAGGCAGCGACAGGACCCGCGGGAAGATTACAACACTTCGTCCCAGGAGAGTACTCAGGCTGCAGGCATGTTCGGCGGATAGTAAGTCAAGTGCACCACAGCCCGCAAATCGAAGCCAACGTCGAGGGTACAAGAGACTGACAGGATGCTAGCTTCGACGGAGTTTTCTCAAGGCGGCACGCCCGTGCGAATCAAGAGTATGACCTAGACATGAGTGGCTATGTGACAGCCGAGGAACATGAGCAACTGTGGGAGGAGAATGCGACACTCAAGGAAGATGCAAGGGCTTCCTTCTACGCCTTCAGGGAACTGGAGCATGAAAAAGACGACTTTCGTGGCCAAGTCTTCCACATGAAGCCAATCATCAAAGACCTCCGACAGCGAATCAAAGCGGGACAGCAAGATCTGAGAGCACAGGAGGCAACAGCGGCTGACTTGCAGCAACAATTGCTCACCTTCAAGAGAGGCATCGCGGCTTCGACCAGGACGGAGAACCAGACGACGGACGACGAAGTGCGCCAGAAGATGGACCGAGTTTTTTACGGCATCCAGAATTTTGTCCTGGAGATTCTCCGTGGAAAGAATCTCGGTAAGAAGTCGCATCGCTTGAGTTATTAGTCCGCAGCTAACCCCAACCAGACCGCATCAAGCTTCCTAACGACGGCAAGGCACCGCAACTGGGCCATACGCTCGTTCTTGAAAAGGCGGACGAGTCATATCTTGTGCAGCTCATCATCGGCTTGGTGGCAACTATCGTTGTTGATCTTGCCAACCCCGAATACCTCTTTGGCTTGCCCACGGATGGCACAACTCTCAAAGCAGTTGCAGACTTCGCAGCCCATATGAAAGGTAATTGATTTAGTTCCGGATGCACCTACAGCGCTAACAGATGCTGCGCAGTCAACAACGTTGCCGGCTTCAAGGAGTGGCTTCAGCCGACTCGCAAGTTGATGCAAGAGTACAATGAGGAAGCCATGCACGAGGCAGACAGGAAGATGCTTTTTTCGGCTTGCGAGAAACTGCAGGCACTGCTCGGGGACGCCATTGTGCTTGACTGGGAGATCGAAGGACCCAGACTCGTTAGGATTCTGACCCCAGCCCGCGACCTGTTGCGAACCTTGCACAGCGCCAAAGCCGATTTCCATGTGGAGATGATGCCTGTCAAACTCGGAGATGGGGTCGTCACTTTCGACACGGACACCATGACAGCCATACAGAGCGAAGAAGAGGAGACCGAGCTCCTTGGTAGGAGACTCCAGATCTCCGTCTTCCCGGCTATTTACAAGTACGGCAACGAAATGGGCCAGAACGTAAGCATTCTTCCCCTTGCCATCTTTCGCTTCTTTGCGTAACCAGTACTAACACGGATCCCATAGATGGAGGAACTGACCATAGTGTGCAAAGCCAAGGTCGTCGTCCAGAAGCCCAATGCTGCGAAGGAAGATACGAGGATTAAGATTGAAGAGTAAGGCCAGGAAACAGCGACGGAAGAGACACGGAAGCGGTTCGGCATGGATTACGGTTTCGGATAGCTTCTCATCAGTGCCCAAGGGTATCAAGCTGAAGCACGAAGGGACATTGCAGAAGCACTACGAGAGCATTAGCGAGAGCATTAGCGAGGACATCAGCGAGAGCATCAGCGAGCGACATAGCTCAGCACGATTATGCAGAACATCAAACCAGAAAAGAACTCACATTTCCATAAGACCGTCTCCACACGATCCACCCCTCTACTGCAAAACCATTAGCAAGCAAAACCACTGATCCCAACCACACAGCACCCCAAGCCAAACCCAAAAGCCTACAAGGCCCCAAAACCCTCAAACCGATCCACCCCTCCCCTTCCCACCACCCCACACCACGAACGCCAAAGACCCTACCCACACAGACTGACTGAGACAAAACAAGGAATTACGCACCTCAAAGCCTCACAGCCTTTATCAAACAACCGCCTTTTCCATAATTTTCTTTACAAACCACACAAAACCTCTTTCCAACTTTTCCAAAAAAAAAAAAGAGGAAAAAAATAAATGGAAAGCCCAGCGGGTATCAAGAAAAAATGGCAAGTGTTACAACCAAAAGCCGAAAAGGGAAACCCCTTGCTCTTTTCCCCAAACCCAAAGAAGAAGCAAGGAAGGGGGGAAAGAAGGGAGGAAGGAAGAGAAGGGAGGAAGAAGACGTACGGTAGCAAGTACTAGAACCCCGATTCTACCATACCTGATTCCATCCATCTCCTCCGCATACCCCTTCCATCCTTTCATCGGGAAGGAGCAGAAGAAAGAAGGGGGAAAAAAGGTGTCAAAGTGTCATCGTTACCAACACAAGGCCACCGTTAATCCGCAACCGTCTTCCCAGCCTCAGCGCCTTCAGCGGCTTTCGCTTCGCTCGGCTCCATCGGTTCGAGTTTCTGGTCCAATGACTCTTTATCCTCCGCTTCTGCTACCGTTGCTGCTGTCGCTGGTGCTGATGTCCCAGAGCTTTCCCCTTGCTCAACCTGCTGCTCTTCCTCCTTCGCCTCAGCGGGACTCTCTTCTCCTCCATCTGGTTCCTTAGATGGCTTGATGGTCTCGCTGCGCTCGATACCCGGCACAGGTTCATCTTCCTCGCCGATTTCCTCCTCCTTCACCGTCGGAGGCTGCGTGGCGTTAGGGTCTTCGGTGTTGACTGGTCCGCTATCTTCCGGTTTCGTAAGCTCGGCTTCCTCCTTCACCTCCCCCTCGTCCTGATGCGGCTGTTGCGGTTGAGGCAAGGACTCGGCGAAATCCTTTAGGCTTGTCGCTTGCCGCTCTAGACTCTTCTCGTCCTGCTCTTCTGGCCCCTCCGTCGTCGTCATCGTCGTCGTCGTTGTCGTGGTAGGATGCTCGTCCTCTTCCTCAACCTCCTCCTGAATCACCGTCGTGACCGAGCTCGACCGATCCGAAAGCGTATGCCGATGTCTCTTGGTCGTGTCAACTCCCGCATCATTCCCGAACCCTTCCGCACCCATATCCCGCTTTAGCAACATAGGCGTCTGTAGCTGCTGCTGCTGCGTTCTTGAACCAGTACCACTCTCCTCCTTCTCCCCAGGCTCCTGCCCCTCCGCTTCAGGCGGGATCGTGTAATTCTCCGGCTGGATCAGCCCATACTCATCACACACCGTCTTAAACAGGACATACAACCCCGTCTTCCCTTCCACCCGCCAGAACATCTCCCGGTGCTGGAACCACGCGTGCGCGTAGATGCGGTACACGCGACGGAAGATATTCGTGATCTCCTTCATTTGGGATGCGAGGACTTTGTCGGTGGTAAGTGCCGCTGCTGTGCCGGCGGCAGATAGAGACGAAGAAGGGCTGGAGCCGAGGCCTAATCGCGACGGGAACATTTTGGAGCTCGTTAGCGTCGTCGCGGCCCAGTCGAGGGTGTGGCAGCAGTAGTCGATTGCGGAGCAGCTTTTCGGCGGGTCGTGGACGGCGCAGAGGTATTGCCATTCTGAGGCGCGCATTTCGGGACAGGTCTGCGCCGAGCAGGCCGGGGTGTCGGCGAATAGGGCGACGATGATCTGGTTCGTCTTCTGGATCAGGAAGCGGCCGAGCTCGTATAGCCAGATTTCGCTCGCCGTGTGGGGTGGGGGTTGGGCGAGGTCGTGGGCGATGCTGGCGGTGATGGGTTGGACGGCGGAGGAGTCTGCGGGGTGGGTGTAGGAGTAGTGGAGGGCTTTCAGGTGTTCGGTGAGTTGGAAGGGGGAGTCGAGCTGGATTGATCTCGGGTTAGCCTTTGTGGGAACTAGGTGGGGAGGTTGTGATATAGTATACATCTTGTAAGTCGACCAATGGCGGTCCTTCGGCCATGTCTTCGGCTTTCGTGCCCGGCCGTATTCTCCGCGATGCCGCCGCATTGCTGTCTATGGGAGTCTGGAGTTTGCCGTGGTCTTCGTATAGAGAGATGCCGGGGGATGTCGGGCCAACTTGGTCTTCGGCAATGGGAGGAGGGGAGGGGAGGCGCGGTGATGAGGCTGGTGAGTGAGCGGCTGCCATGACGGAGTGTTGCTGCCAATGGCTATGTCAGTCAGGTAAGGTATTCGTGAGACTGTGCCAAATGTGCAAGCAGAGTGAGTGGTTCTTGTTATAATTATGCGAGTTGCAGTTGGCAGCTTTGATCTCCTCCACGCTCCCTTCTATGTCGCGCGTCTAGAGCTTCACATGCACCTTAACCCTCCAGTAGCGCCGGATGGACCCGCAGCCAGAACTTACCCGAACAACCTTCCGTCTTGCTGTAGGGCGTGAACATAGTCCAGTCCATCGTATAAGAAGACCATACATAATTACTACTGCTGCAAGACTCTTTAGGTGCAGCCATGGACGAAGACGACGATGCACCCCCTATGCTGGTGGCAGCCGATGGATCAGACCCGGCCGCCAGCACATTGAACGCCGAGATGGAGGACGTAAAGATTGCAAGGGTGCCCATCTCCATCATTACTGGTACGTGCTAGCTGGTCGAAATCCCCCAAATCCACCCGTCTGTCTGCAAACCATACATGAGAGTCAGCCTGTCGGAAATTGCCGTACTCGCAATTTCCATCCTTTCCCTCGCCACTCCAGCGTACCTTCCCAAAGCGGCAACGCCACATCACTTAAATGCCCTCGCGCCCCACTTTGCCGTCCTCCCCTAATCGATACCGACCACACCCAACGACCGCACTAACCACTACACTCAGGCTACCTCGGCGCCGGCAAAACCACCCTACTCAACTACATCCTCACCGCGCGGCACGGCAAGAAAATCGCCGTCATCCTCAACGAATTCGGCAATTCCTCCTCCATCGAAAAATCCCTCACCGTCTCGCAGGAGAACGAGTCCGTAGAAGAATGGCTCGAGCTCTCCAACGGCTGCATCTGCTGTTCCGTCAAGGACCAAGGCGTCAACGCCCTCGAATCCCTCATGGATCGGAAAGGCACCTTTGATTATATTCTCCTCGAGACGACGGGACTAGCGGATCCGGGTAATATCGCCCCGATCTTTTGGGTCGATGATGGGTTGGGGAGTAGTATTTATCTCGATGGCGTCGTGACGTTGGTCGATGCGAAGAATGTGGTTAGGTGTCTTGATGAGCCCGTGGGCGAGGAGGCTGTGCGTGATGATGATGGTGAGCAGCAGCATGGGGAGGGCGGGGAGGGGCATCATGCGGGTCCGTTGCTTTCTACGGCGCATCTGCAGATTTCGCATGCGGATGTCGTGGTTATTAATAAAGCTGATCTGGTCACGGCCGCGGAACTGGAGGCGGTGAAGGAGCGTGTTCGCTCCATTAATGCCCTGGCTAGGATCCAGGTCACGGATCATAGTCAGGTGCCTGAGCTGGAAGGCCTGGTGCTGGATCTCCACGCTTATGATAATGTCGATGCGGGGGCGTTGGATTTCGCCACAAAGGGCCATAGCCATCTGGATCCGGCGATTGGGACGATGAGTCTGAGCTTGCCGAGTTTGAGCAATGAGGGTCTTGATCGGCTAGATGCTTGGTTACGATCGGTATTGTGGGAGAGTTCATTGCCAGGCCATGAAGATAAGAAGGGTTGGGAGATCCATAGGACGAAGGGAAGGCTGGTGATGAGCGACGGGAGGACGAAGATGTTACAGGGTGTGAGGGAGATTTTTGAACTTATCGACGGCGCTGATGTACAGGAAGATGCACATGCTGAATCTGAAGAGCAGGTTGGCAGGATCGTCATTATTGGGAGGAATGTAGGTGGCGAATCGATCGCCAGTACATTCCAGGAGAGTTTGAATCGGGCTCTTTCTTGATTAGCCTGCTCTTCACTATCTATTGTCAACCAGTCCCATACGCAGGAGTCCAGATATTCGTACCTGGAAAGTAAGCCTTTGATTGCCCAGGCAGCAGCAACGTTCACATGCCTTGCTGCAACGACGCTGAAAGCACGCGGACGCTTGATCGATCATACCATACTCTTATCCCGATGGAAAATACACACCATCCCATGATCACCCACCGCCACCATCCAGCACCCATCCGGACTCCAATCGATCTGCGTCGTCGCAAAATGATTACTGGGCGACAAAGCCGTGTTGGCCGTGATCTGATGGTGAGGCGCCAGTGGTTCAAAGCTATGCCCCAGCTGATACTTCCGCTCTGGCGCTACCGAGACGGAAGTCCCTGAGGGTTCGGCTGTGAGGAAAGTCATTAGCATTCGATCTGTGTCGCAGGCGGAGAACCTGGATAGACTCAAAGAAAAATACCGTAACTTACGCGTGTCTCCCGTCGTCGTAGTCGTAGTGCTGGACCTCCCTCCCCCGCCAACACCACCTCCACTCGACGAACCCTCTGCCCCAGACTCACCCCCCTGCTCCCTCCGCAACTCACTCAACCGATCCAAATTGGTTTTATTAACCGGCTGCGCCACGCCTTTCTTCCTCACCGTCCCACTCGTCCCTCTGCCCCGCTGACCCCTCTTCCTCCCCGCCGCCACCGCCGTCCGCACCTCCTCCTCCCCTGCCTCATACCCTTCCTCCAACTTCTGCAAATCCCAGAAACAAAACCTCGACTTATCGTTCCCCATCGCCAGCACGGGGCGCATGCACGGCTGATGCAGCAAGCCGAACCGCAGGTAGAACCGTCCCGTATGCGGCATATCGAACGTCATGAGCCGCTGGAACCCGCGCGAGCGCTCCGCGTGCGGGAACGAGGAGCGCGTGCTGATTCCCGGGCCTGGGATTGGTGGTTCAACGGGAGGTGCGGCGTCCGAGTCGAACCCTTCGATCTTCCACAGCATGATGATGTTCTCGGCTTTGCGGGCGTTCTGGTCTAGGGCGGCGCGCGAGAGGATCAGGTCGCCGTAGAAGATGGCGTTGTCGATGTAGTTGGCGTGGATCTCGGTCGAGTGGAAGTGCGGGTAGTAGATTACTTTGGGGTCGATATGGGTTTCGTTTGAGGTTTCTCTTTCGAGCTCGGATGGGTCGGGAACGGCCCACAGACAGATGGCGGTGTCTAGGCCGGAGCTGAGGAGCCATTTCCCGTTCGGGTGGAAGGAGCATGCAAGGATGGGCTGGCGGTGGCCTTCGCCCGCGAAGAGGGCGACGCAGGGTTGTTGGGCGAATTTGGGGTCCATGTTCCAGAGTCGGATGGTATAGTCTTCAGACGCGGTTGCGATGAGGTTGGGTGATATTGGCGAGACGGCCATGTCGTTAATTCCTTTCCCATGCCCGGATAGTGCTCGATGATCGAGTGGGGCGTCGCTTTCAATGTCGTAGAATTGCACTTGTTTTGGTGAGGCCCCCGCAAAAGCGAGCTGCGGACTTTGCGTGATGGGATCTTGAGTCCATACTATCGTATTGTATGCATGATCAGGCTGTAGTACGAAGTTAGCACAGGTATCATTGTTTGTTGGTCGCGGCTGCTTACGTTTGGGTCCTTGAACCACCTCAGGATCTCAAACGGGGGATCAGCACCAATTTGGAGCCGGCATACGAAAATCTGTGCACGGTTCAGTATCAAGGAGATTGTAGATCAAGTCTTCTCTCATTCTTACGTCTTTCTCGCCACAGACTGCGAAGACCTGCTCATCCTGCTCAGTTGGCCAAGGGTAGAACTTGACATCGAACAACGGTTGCGCTGGAGAGTGAGTCAGCCCGTTATCAAGACATTAGGAAGATCCTAGTGACCACGTACAATCTGCGACCTTTGTGCATAGGAATAGGGAAGGGAACACTGTGTCTGGGTTGGGAGACGGCACCATGATGGCGTTTGCATGAGCGTGTCCGTCTCCTTGCGGCAAGGAAGGAATGGGCTATCGCGCCAGCACTCTCTCTATGAACACGCTCGTCCCTGGTATATTGGTCAATATCAATTTACACAATCTTCCCAGGTTCGATGCGACTTTTCCGGCTTACAGCCAACGATGAAGCTGTCCAAAATCCGAAAACACTTCATTGCTCCATTTGTTCGGCTACCGGGGCGAGGGTCACGAAGCAGTAGGTGCAGAAATCCAATTTTGCAATCGTTTGCTACACGCAGCACGAGTGAGGTGGGTGCCGTTTTCAATTCGGTATTTACAATTGGATAGGTTGTTGATGTTTGAAATAGCTCAGTGTAATCCAACGGTAAAACAGCACTAGCGCCTGATGTGGCTGATTACTCAGCACACATAACTACATACTATTTAGCCTCCCAGTCCATTCCTTCTCTTACCAACTCAAATGGCTCGACATGCGTAACAATTGTGATTTGTATTGTAAGTATGGCAAATCCGAGTCTATAGCCTAATCCAACAGCACTGTCATCGTTGATTCCATGATACACCAAGGCTCTTTCCATGAGCAAGTCTACCTTAGGGTTAGCAAGGGTATGTGTAACAGCGTGAACAGAATAAAGATCACCACAATATAAGATGTTCCTGAGTGAGTACGAATGGTTGAATCCCTATTCATTGCCCGTTTCATCATATTTCGTCTATTCCGACCTCCGTGTATGTACTGCCTGAATGGATCGTTTCCCAAGGCGCTCTGTAACGAGGTGACACAGCAAATTTCCCTGCTGCTCACAAATTTGTTCTTGCCACCACAAAAAGAGATATACAATACTAGACCGCAAGGAACAACCAGGCACACTGCACACATGGGATGATACTGCCTAGCAGATCAAGCCCGGAGCCTTTCGTTGCCACAGCCTCAACTGCAAAATATCCTAGTGCTTGCAAGACGATCGGATGCCATTCTGTTTGAACGTCTACCGCCCTTCGTCCTTTGCGGCAAACGTTTAACCTGTCGCGCCGTCCTCATTCTTACCAAATCCAAAAGAACCCAGCAACTTCTTAGCTTGCAAGTTGATGACATCGTCGAATGATTACAGCTTATGCTATATGATGCATCGATAGTAGATGTCTAGGTATGCGTCCTCAGGGAGGCCAAATAGGATATTCATTCTCTAAGTGATGTGCACGTTCTGGAACCCTGCCATGTCTGACAAACGCAGTAGCATTAGCCCAGGCGATGCACGATTGACAGCATTCCTGGGTACGAGGACAATCTGTCTGTTGGCGCTGACGAAAGCTTCACATGTGCTCCCCTCAAGCGGTCTCTACTTGCACAAACGACGAAGCATATCTACACGTAAGAGCTTCTCGTGAATGAAGCACCAGAGAACAAGAACGAGGGGGAAGAAACGACTATCCAAAGCCAGAAGACTATATCGACACGAACGAGGGGAGGACGACGGGCATTGGGCAGCAATAACCACCTTGCCGACCTTGCCCTTTCACACAGTGCATGCTGCCGTAGCCAAACCTACCAATAAAACGGACAGGAACAAGGCTACGAAGAAGAAATCAGGGCAGAGGAAGGCCCGTAACCGGCTAGCCAGCAGAAGGGGGACCTCGCCACGAGCGGGCCTTTTTCTCCGGTGAAGGTGACATACAGGACCCCTTCCCATTCCGGGAGGGCACCTACGTTAGCGCTTATGATGTCCTGTGAGACATGAGCAGCAGCAATATGGGAGGGTATCCCGGGAGCGTTGGTTTTCATTACTATTATTCCGTGTGGATGGATGGCTCAGTCATGAAACTTCAAAGGAGTGCAGAAGTACTGCCTGGACTGCCAGTAGGGTCGGTCGGAACCGTCGCCGTTGGGAACGTGTCGTGTCGTGTTGTGCACGCGAAGTTTTGTGGGGGATTTGAGCGCGAGAGGGATGGTCGGTATTGGATGGAGTCGGGACTGGATCGAGAGATGAATATTGTCTAGACTCTGCCGCTATCACAGACCTGTCAGGGTTGAAGCCTGTCAAGAACTCGTCAAGGGCAGACAAGGAGCTTTTGTCGTGCAAGGCCAACACATAATGTTTCATCGACGATGATGGAGAAAAGAGGTGGGTTAAGGGAAAAAGCCGGTTTTGTTTTCTGGGCTGTGAGCCGTTCGGTCACATCCCGGCTATGGGGAAGTGGCTGGGGTCCGGTATAGCGGTTCCTTAGGATGCTGGCCGACTCCTTCGACAGCTGCAGACGCATGGGGGACCAGCATACATGCAGTGAGAGGATCACGGCTCGTCTGACGGAAGTCTGCCCCCGTCCCAGGAAAGTTCGTACGTGCATGTAGCTCTTGTCAGCCAATGGTGTGTGGGGCAGAAGGCGTCGCAGTAAGCGGGGGGAGAATTCGCATGGGCTGCAAAGGTGGTACAGAAAGGCCAACATGGGCAAATGCATTTCGTTTGAGGGGCCACTGATAGGGATGCTGTGTACAGCATCATGCGGCTTGTTCAGCTGGTGCGTTCGGGCCATTGATTGCATGCGCTGCCCCCCGTGCATGTTTCAACATCCTTTTCGAGCCAATGCTCCGGAGGGTTCTTGTGGGCAAGCAAGGCACGCATTAGTAGTAGACTACCTCCGAGTGAATATTCTCGCTATCGCCTGTCGACGCCTTTGTAGGATCGGACATTACCTTGCCCTTTCCAGCGAACAACAGGCAGATAGAGATCAGCAGCAAATTAGCTGGGTGGGTTCAAGAACATGGGCGCTCCAAGTGACGGCAGGCAACTGGCAGGGGAGACATCGGCAGGTCTCCGCTCTTACATGCTTCCGTCGGCCATGATTTCAACGGTCGCTCGGCTGCAAGCTGCAACAAGACGAGCGAGCGTTTGGTACAGGCGTTCCGCTAATGCAAGCTTCAATAGCATCCCCTCGTCGCCGAGCTCACGTCGGGTGGATCCAGGATGGCGAGGTGGGACTCGTGGGAACTTCCGTCGCCTTCGCACATGCAGTAGCGAGAGTATACCTCCTAGTCGTCGCGGTATACACAGCCGTCCAGTGGGTTTGGTGCGTGCCAGACAGGCAAAAGTGGCGTCAGTGTCTCTGGCCGTCACACTAGAGTAATGTATGAGTCCGCATGTGTTGGTTCGGGACATGGTTTCGTTGGGCTCTTGCGACCAGGAAGACTGCAGTGTCACGGCGGTATCACGTAAGCTCTCGTCCCGACCGGCACCGAAAACCGGCACGGGCGGTGACGCACATCCCGCGTGCAGTGTTCACCGTTCACGGCAGTCAGTTTTTAGCCTGGTCCTGGTCTTGTCCTGTCTCGCCTGCCCTGTACGTGCCTAGGAGGTACCGAAGGCAACTGTAGAAGAAGTCGCTGGTTTTCCCGAATTACCTCCTCTGCCCGCAACCCATCCGCTGTCTCTTCACCATTGCAACCGCCACTGCTGAGGCTATCCCATCTGTTCTTACACATCACGCCTTGTGACGGTACCGCAGTACCAGCCCATACGATTTCTGCCTGCGGCGACAGTTCGGAGCCGAGGCCAGGTCTGGCAAACAGCCGTTTGCCACTTCGCTGAAACCATCGCCGCGCACAGACGGAAAGATAGTCTGGTCTGATAACACGCGCTGTACTGTGCGTGCGACTCCAGTGCAAGACACGGACAATAAGCAACATCTCTCCACGCAGGCACTCGACAAGGACGACCGGGACAAGAACGAAGTAGGCGGGTGTGTCGAGCGCGTCCCCTTCCGGTCTTTTAGGGCCCACCGTCACCGATGTGCAATTAAGGGCACATCCAGTGCTCATAGCATTGCGGCTACAACTTCACATCTACAGGCTCTAGTGTCCGGAGTTAAGCCAGTCGCTTCGCCACCATGGATACCACGTTCATCTCCATCCACGGTACGATCAGTGCGAACCGGGAAAGGTGCGATGGCTCGCTAACTTTGCCCCCGCAGACCTCACTCCAGAAGCACGCATCCTCTACTCCTCCGACTCGGTCATCGATATCCTCGGCTACACCCCAGATGAGATTGTCAACCGCTCAGCATGGGACTTCTTCCCGCCCGAAGAGTTGCCCTATGCGCAAAAGTTTCACGAGAAGAGGGTGTCGATGGACAAGGCGGCCGTGCTTGCCTATTGCAAGGTCCGGAACAAGCAAGGAGAATGGACAGGATGCGAATGCTGTTTCACGATTGTGTACGACGTTATGATCGTCTGTACATCTATCTATCGGCAGGGTCTCGCCAGTCAGAGTAAGCTGCGAGTAGGCAACTCGAGGTCACAATCCACATGCTGACTTGGCTCGCAGAACGTGCATTGGAAGCGCCCATGGTGCGGCGCATGTTTTCCTCATCACCTAAGGATCCGAGATATCACATGTTGTCGCATATCTCAGCGAAATTTCGGCAGCCGTCCAAGCCCCAGGAGCACGAACCGCGCGCCGCACTCTTCCTGAACAGGTTCACCCGCACGCTGACCATCATGTATGCTACGAACGGGTTACAAGAAGTCATCGGTATCCCAGCCGAGACCATGCGTGGACGAAGTTTCTATTATTGCATCGCGGAAAACTGCTTGCAGGATGCAATCAAGTGTCTGGAGAACGCCAAAGGCAACGACTCGATAGCGTATTTGCGGTTCTGGTTCCGCGACCCTCGAATCGATGACCAGCCGCCGCCGCCCGATGACGAGAGCAGCGATGAGGAGATGACGACTGATGTGAGTGAGGACATGTCCGAAGGTGGGGTGAACATTGGCGCTGCATCTGAGACGTCCGCGAATGGTCGTGATTCTTCCAACTCGTCCAACGCGGCACGATCCGATGAGACTATGGACGTAGATCAAGGCTCTCGACCCGAAGAGCCGAACTCGAGAACTTCATCCGGCGATAGCACAAATCCACGAGATACCCATGAGGCCATTTTCGGAGCGTCGCTACGTGCGGAATCTTCGTCGTCCTCAGCGGCGCCCTCACCCGAGCAAGGACGGGCGTCACCAGCGAGACCGCAGCCAGTCGATCCAGTCGAGCTCGAAGCCGTCATCTCTTGCGCATCAGATGGTCTCGTGGTATGCTTGCGCAAGGCCCGTCCGATGATCCCGCATCCGACACACAGGCCCTCGCGTCCCGTCTACGAGAATGGTCTATTTGCTGCCCCATGGGCACCGGAGCCGATGCTACCACCTCTCGATGCCCGTCCTGGAGCTGGCTTCGGTCAGGCATTCGCACCAGCCTTGGGCCCGCAAGCTGCACGATCGCACGGCTCTCCTGTACAAGCTGGAGGTCCTAGCCAGCAGGACTTCATGAACTCTATCCGGGACCAGGCCATCTTCGCATGGGCATTGACCGGTATCAACGGTACCCTAGCGGAATACGGACAAGGTAAACCATACGGAGAATCTCTCCCGAAAGATGGTCTGCCAGTATGGTCTAGCGACCCTAGACAGTCTTCCAAGAGCGACAAGAACGCCAATGGCTGGCAGAACGGACAAGAAATGCTCGGTGCTAGTAACCGAAGCCCTCAGGACGGCAGGCTCGGACCTGGCTTCTTCGGCGATCCTGGACTGGACAAGAGTTCGAGTAGTCGGAGTATTAGCAGTACCGGGAATGGTAACAGTAATGGGAACAGCAATGGAGGAACTCCCGGAACAAGGTGATGAAATGTTTCCCTTCAGAGCCTCGATGAGGGCGAGGGAGGATGACACGCACTGTTCTGTTGGATGGGAAGAAAAACACTTCGATTTCTCCAGCACCGATACGAGGGTATCTATAGTACCTTGGCACGAATACCCCGAGAGAATAGAAGACGAGAGAGAAGGAAAAGCCATGAGGTGAAACGAAGACTGTTTCAGTCATGAGCCACGACGACGATAATGATGATGTAAATGGCTGGCTGCCTGCCGCAAATGGTCAACATGAATTTACGATTTTTGAAAGGGATGGATTGTGCTGCTGGCGAAAGACCAAGTAGAAGAATAAGGAAGAGAGGGAGGGGGGAAGACGATACCACAAAGAAGAGACAGATTTTTTGATCAGCATCTTTAGCGTACACGTTCTATGGAAGCCGGGGAAATGGACTTCGGGAGTTTTCACTCTGGGAAATGGGTCGCCGAGGAATGAGAGAGAGAGACAAATACCACTTCTTCTTCTTCTTCTTTTTTTTTTCGCTGCTTTTTTGGGGAAAGGGTGTTCTCTCTCCCCCTCTTTTTTCCTTCCCTTCTTTTTTCGAACTCGGAGCTGAATGACTTCCCTGTATCCACTTAAGGAGTGCTTGAGCAGGGCATTCTTCTTCTTCTACTCTCCCTCCTCTTAAGCGCCTAGCTCTTATAGCGTCTATTCCGATCGAAGTTATAGGTTTCGGAATGAGTACTTATAATACGTATAAATGACTGCCTGTCCCTCTTTGCTTCCTTCTTTTTCTTTCTATGATGCGTAAAGCTTTCGCCAAACGTGAAGAGGCGCAGCACATCCGAAGATGCGCATCGAAGACACTATTCCGGAAGACTTTGTAAGGACTGATATTGTCCTCGGTATCAAGTACACGTCTATCGTCGATATTCCTTTTTCTTCTTCTACCCGGCTTCGCTTCCTCTCCTCGCCTCGTCGTGCACGGGATCTTCTCGCTCGTTTTGTCAACGGGACTTTTTTCCCTTGAAGGCTTGTAGGATCTCGATTCGAAGGGTTAACGTGTTGCTTTTTCTATTACGTATATACGGATGGATAGGTAAAATTGTTTGTCGTTCATCATGCTCTTTTAGGCGTCCTTTTTCCTTCTTTTCCCTACTACAAGGTGGGCCTTTCAAGGGATTAAAAGCTTACCTAGGTATTAAGTACGTAAGTTAGGGTTTGGATAAGAGAGATCGTTCTTCCCTCTCTAGGCGGATAACGCCGATTGCGAAGTCACCATCTTTACTTGGAGTCGACGGTTGCTAAGCGAAGTAGGGAAGAGAGATGTTAGACAACGAAAATTAGCCGCTTGTCCTTCGATGATTCGAGGTCGAATGTGTCTTGTACTGCCTTGGCTGTTTGGACTCAATAGTCTTGCTCCACGTGTTCGCAGCCCCCGTTGTCTTTTCGTGTTCTCCTTCGTCGTCTAATGTAGAAAGCGTATCTTAACGATCCTAGCTGGCAGCCATCCAAAGTCTATGTGATTGCACGTCGAGGCAAAATCATCATGTTCCTTGCAATAGCAGCCTTTCTATACGATACAAACGTCTTCGTCAACATCCAATCACAGCCATTCCAGATATCAGTCTGGCTTCAAACCAACAAGGTCCAATGGTCTAGTGGTATGATTGTCGCTTCGGGACTTCCTCCCTTCTGATCCTTCACAAGATCGGAAATGAATTGTGACAGGCCCCGGGTTCAAATCCCGGTTGGACCCGATTATTTTGCCTTCTCGACATTCTTTTGTCGTTGGAAGTTGTAGAGGATCCGTCGAAATGGCTGGGGAAGAGCCATGTGTGGAGGGGGTTTCGACCAACGGCGGAAAACGAGATGTGAAGCCAATTTTTTGCTTAGCGTGGGGGCGGCGTGCGCTCTGCGGGGTAAGCAGGTCGATGAGAGTGTGGATGAAGTGATGGAATAATGAATTAGACTGGCAGCAAGGAATGGCGGTTTCTCCTCGACATATTGAAACTTGATCAAAGATGCAACTGTAGTCGATAACCGAGAAACGAGGCAGACCGATTGCAGTTCGTAAAGGCTGGTTCGAAGTATTCTTGTCCAAGCAAAATTGATGTCGCCCATGATCAAGTTGAAAGTCGTTGCTTCTAATGAGTACACAGCTGCTAGTCGATTCCCGAGTCACTTGAGTGATCATATGATTGACACAGTACTACGGTTGAGGATTTATTTGTTGCTCCCGGTCGAGTGATTTTCTCGGACAATTAATCGTCTTTCTTGTAGGCACTACAGCAGTTGGCATCTTGGTGTTTCATTTCCACGACGCCGATCTGATAGACTTCTGGCCTTTGAAGCTGCGGTTCATCTTCAGCACAACAGATGATTCCTTGCAGTTGGGTTTCGTTTGACGACAGCTTTTGGGCGTCGACGATGTTGTATGATGTGCGGATGAGTTCACCTGTAGTCCATTCCTTAGCCTGGGTGCGGCCGCACCTGCAACATCCATCCAATCCATAGATAGCACCTGAGGCATCAAGATAAGATATCCTGAGCTTAGGTAAGCCAAGCCGTTCAGCTCCTTCATGTGAAGCTCCAAGCTCCGGAATGGAGGATGATCTTCTGCAAATAAAGACAACCACTGGCAGAGACAACTGCAACAAATTGGCTGTCGACCTGTCAGCCATCATGACCAACACACACCGTCCACGTGTCTTTCTCGACATTAACATCGGTGAAGAACCTGCGGGTCGGTTGACGATTGAACTGTTTGCAGATAAAACCCCCAAGACATGCGAGAAGTGAGTTGCATCAGCCTATCAACAGCTTCCGCAGCGTTCCGGTCACTGACACTGAACATTGCAGCTTCCGACAGCTATGCACTGCCGAACACGAAGGCATGACCTATGCCAAAGCGCCCTTCCACCGGGTGATTGACGAGTTCATGATCCAAGGCGGCGACATTGCGAACGGCGACGGGACCGGCACTGCGAGTATATATGATGGCGAGTTTGAAGATGAAAACATGGACTGGCGTGAGATGGATGCGGCAGGCTTAGTGTGCTCGGCGAATAGAGGCAAGGATACCAATGGCAGTCAGTACGAACATTGCAACTCCCTGATTGAAGAATGGAACGTAATGTTGACCGATGACAGATTCTTCATTACCCTCGAGTCATGCCCTCACTTGAATGGGAAGCACACCATATTTGGCCGATTAGTATCTGGCCACGAGACCTTGGAGAAGATAGCCAAGGTTGATGTAGACGGTAACGACAAGCCACTCGAGCCAGTCCTTATTGCTCGTTGCGGCGAGCTGGAGAAGCGGAAGAAGAAATCACAACCAGCTCCGGAACCGGTGAAGCAAGCAGACAATGCAGACCGAGGTCGACGACGGAAGAGCAACGATTCCGACCACGACATGCTTGATGTTCCAGAGCCGGAAACCAAGCACAGACACCGGCGACAAAGCGATAATGTAGTGGATGAAGGCCTCCGCGGAAGACCGCGTCAGCGATCAGACTCGCGCTCGGTCTCTTCGCAGCCACTTTCAACCCCTAGCGACGTCGAAGAAAGCCAGGGTGACTCGCACGTCTCAAAGCACAAGCGAAAACGTAGCAAATCGCCCAGCAGACACCACGAGACTCGGGCAGAAGATCGCGACTATGAGCGCAGGCGACGAAGGAGTCTGCCCAACCAGTATGAGGATGAGAATCGATACCGTCCCAGTCCGAGACGGGACGACTACCATCGAAGGAAAGACGATAGATACAGACCTTCACGAGATCGATACCGCGATGATGGTCGTCTTGGTGGCGATGACGGGAGACTCGGGGGCGGAGCTTACGGTGATCACGAACCCCCTGTCAAGTTTAAAGGACGGGGCATTATGAAGTACCGCGAGCCGGGAAGGCTATGATGGACTGGGACGGCGTGCCACGTATGAGTGTTTCTACTTGACCAATGGTCACCAATGCTGGAGCGAGTTTGCGTCTGTCCATGTAAGCGAAGAGTCGTGATGCGAGATAGAGACCTCTACATTTCTATGTTTCTATGCTTCAAGCGAGCCAGCGAACATAATCTTCTGGGTTTGGGGAAGACAGGAGACCTAGGCGTTGAACTGTCCGAGTCCCCATCGTCAAGCATATACAGCAGAGTCGTCATATCGCTTTAGCTTCCAATAGCAACCTGCATTTTTAAATACTAATAGTAGTCGCTCGTTGCGGGTGGAAGGCCTCACGCGAGCGGGCGTACGGTGCGTCCCGGGATTTCTTGACCTTGACCTTCCCGCCACCCGACATCAACTTGACCTCCTTCTTACGCCTTCCTGTTATCGAGAGATTCGATTCTAAGTACCTGTGGTCTCTACTCGCTGTATATTACATGTGTGAACTCTTTAGGAACGCTGTGGCAACTAGCCTCGCACGTCCCATCCGACCTCCATTGATCAAGCAACCGTTTGCTTGTTTCCACCCGCCCGCCTTAACGGACGGTTCGTCAGATTTGTACCGCTACACAAGTGGGAGATGGCTGTACGGCTCACAATGTTCAGACTGAAGCAGCATCTTACTGATTCAAACTCAGTTGGAATGAAGAGCTGAGGCTAGGCGAGAGACGACGGGTATACAATGTGCAGGAGCTAAAGAGGCTTGCCGCCGCTTCCGTCTCGAGGGAGCTGGCTGACATTGCCCATTTCAAAAAACTTGCTGAAGGCGGATTCAATCGCACCTTTTTGATTTCCATGCAGGATGGTTTCGATATGATCGCTCGTGTCCCATATCTAACAACGGAGCCAAGGAATCTCCTTGTTGCGAGCGAAGTGGCGACAATGGATTACCTCCGCTCTCACGGGTTTCCAATACCGGAAGTATACGGCTATTCGTTAACGTCACAAAACCCCTCAGGTACCGAATACATTTTCATGGAAGTCAACCCTGGTACCAATCTCGGCGACATCTGGTATGAACTCGGTGAATCAGCTAGGAAGACTGTTGTACGCAAGCTTGTCGAGCTAGAGGCAAGGTTGTTTTCGCTCAGATTTCCGGCGAGCGGTAGCATCTTTTACGCCCGCGATCTGGACGCCTCGGCAGACAAAATTGAGATTGATGCCGGCTCGTCCTCGGGCAACAATTCCTTCTGCATTGGGCCAGATACCACCCTTGCTCTATGGTTTGGCAATAGACTATCTCTTGACACGTTTCGTGGACCATGTGAGTAACATCCCTGTACTCAGCGCAAAGCTAGACCGGGTTTCTTTGATGAATCTGATAGCTGATGCTGTGCAGACAGAAATCCTAGGTCAGTCTTGGAGGCCGGTGCTAGAAAAGAAATTGCCTATCTGACGCGCTATGGACGACCCCTGCATCCTTTTCAACGAATCCGTCGCGAGCTGGTCAATTACCAGGCACAGTCTCACTTGGACCATCTCGAAAACTTAAAGAAATATCTCCTCATTGCCTCTGATCTTGTGCCGCCGGAAACAAATGGCACGACACAACTATCAATAAGACATCCCGACTTACAACCGAATAATGTATTCGTCTCGAAGGATCTTGAGATAACAGGGCTCATTGACTGGCAACACTGCTCGGTCCTTCCACTGTTCTTGCAAGCTGGGATACCGGGAAGTCTGCAGAACTATGGCGACGAAGTCTCGGAATCCCTCATGGAGCCTCGACTCCCTCACGACTTTGACGTGGAGGATGAGGCGGAACAGATGAAGCAAGTCTTGCTTCTTCGAAAACGACAGCTTCACTATACGTACGTTAAAGAAACCTTACGATTGAACCAGGCCCACGGAGAAGTGCTTTTAGATAGGTTATGCATACTGCGCCGCAAGCTCTTCCATCACGCTAGCGAGCCTTGGGAAGGCGATTGTCTCTCGTTGAAAGCGGATCTTGTTGAGCTCTCCAAGCAGTGGTCAAATCTGGTGCTGTCTGTCACGGGCGAGACACCTCACAAGTGCCCGATTGAGTTTTCAGAGAAAGAAGTTCTCGAATGCCTGAGTCTTACTAGTGCTACAGAAGCACTAGACAGCCAGTTTCAGGATTGCTTGGAAGTTGTTGGTGTTGGGAACGAGGGTTGGGTTCCTACTGAGCAATACGACACCGCTAGGCAGCGTGAGCGTCAATTAAGAGAGGACACATTGAGTGAAGCCGAATCTGAAGAAGAGAGAAGTCAAATACGCGACCATTGGATATTCGACGACTTTGATGAGACAGTCTATCTGTAACAGGTACATTCGTTCTCTTCAGAACGTAGTCTATTAAGATCTTTGTTTCCGTAGGCAACCTAGGATCCGAAGATAGAAGATGAGACACCTATTCGCCTACTATGGCAGCGCCTGCCTGTATATCGCTACCCTTGCCCTTCCCATTCTACCTAGGTAATCTTTACTAGCCAATCGCCTCGGTTTTAACCATCTCGTGACTGTATTCGTGATAGTGAGGTGATTAACGTCTCGAACCTCCTTGTTTTGGGCACCGCCACCATTTCGCACGTCAGTAGAAGGCGTGCCATTTGACCGACGCTCGACCTTCCTGTTCCTACCTCCGGAGAGAACTTGCCGACAACGAATTTAGCCTAGGCGCGGGATTCGTGTGGGGAGATTTCGATGCGGAGAGCCAGATCCCATGTCATCATCCAGGCGGCACCCACGTCAACCCATGTGGTATTACGGCAAAATGCAGCCCGGCAAGAGGTTCCCGACTCCATTGGAATATAAGATGTAGGCTTGGCCGAAGGTAAGGTGATTCCTGTCTCGACTTCATAGTTCCAAGACCTCCAGGACGTCTTCCCAAAGCTTCATCATGCGTTCGCTCGCCGCCTCGTATTTCCTTGCTTTGGGCACCACAGCGGTTGCCTATCCTCCTCCCTTCCATCATGGAGGGGATGGCTCATGGGGACATCACAGCCCAGCGGACCCCAAGCAAAAGTGGGATCTCTCCAAATTCACCTCTCTAGTCGTCTTCGGCGATAGCTATACCGACGACTCACGATTGGGATACTTCATTAACAACGACGGCGACGCACCGCCTGTCGGCTACGAAAACCCTGCAAACTACGCCGCTGCAGATGGTGGAAGGCCCTGGCCACAATACGTCGCCCAGTACAGCGGCGCCAACATCTACAACTACGCCGTCAGCGGTGCAGTTTGCTCCAACGACATCACCCCGAGATGGTTCAGCGCGATCGATGCCCCCTTCCCGGACATCAAGGGCTACGAAGTTCCCGCCTACCTCGCAGACTCCGAATACGTCCTCCCAAACGGCACAAAATTCATGCAGGACCCTGTCGACGAGACCGTCTACGCCATCTGGATCGGGACCAACGACCTCGGCTACGACGCCCTGATCGAGGACGCGCAGGTCCCGGGCACCAACATCTCCACCTACCTCGACTGCGTCTACAACCAGCTCGAGCGCGTCTACGACAACGGCGGGCGCTACTTCGTCATTATGAACGCTCCCCCGTTGAACCTCGCCCCGGAATACGGTATCCCCGGTCAGGGCGGCGTGGGTCCTAACCAGTACTGGCCTGACAAGGGCGAAGGCGTCGGCGGTAACCTTACGGAGATCTCGGGCCGCATGTTGGAGCAGGTTGTTACCGTCAACAGTATTTACGAGTACCGGACCCCGTTCGAGGCCAAGATCGCAGAGAGGTATCCCGGGGCGAGTTTCGCTGTGTATGATGTTCATGGATTGGTATGTTGCCTCCCTTCCATCCTTTTTTCACCCCTTCCCTTCCTTATTCTTCATCAAACGAACATACTATTCTTGGAAAATAACAAGTGTACTGATATTCTTTCGCTAAAAGATGACCGATATCCACAACAACCCCTCGCAATACCTCAACGGCACCGCGCCCCTCAACGTCACAGGCCACGTGAACCAGTGCAACGTCACTGGCGGTGACTGCGTCGCGAGCGACAGCCCGGATAGCTT
Organism: Hortaea sp. C3G1500-4; assembly: GCA_022701445.1. Classification (NCBI taxonomy): domain Eukaryota; kingdom Fungi; phylum Ascomycota; class Dothideomycetes; order Mycosphaerellales; family Teratosphaeriaceae; genus Hortaea; species Hortaea sp. C3G1500-4. The sequence continues at coordinate 781,199 of JAJVDI010000016.1, forward strand.
CCTGTGGTACGACGAGCTGCACCCGAGTGAGCAGGCCGAGCGAGTCGTGGCGAGGACTTTTGTCGATGTTGTCAAGGGTGCGAGTCAGTGGGCTACTTACTGGTCTTGCTAAAGCGTGTGGATGTGTGTGGTGGCTGAGATGGAAGGGTTAGATTACGGCGCTGAGGTGGGAGATAGGCTTTGTACAGTCAAAAGTAATATTTTATGAGGCTGTCAGCTTCGCTGTTTTAGTTGTTGGCCTTCTTTTGACTGTTTTATCGTCTTTAGCCGCAATGTATCTCCAGGCTTGTGACACTGGGTCTTATGATCTACGCCGATTTGGACGCACTTCAACGTCAACTGTTCCCATTGAGTAGTACATGTTCTTCTTTCGCCTGCGGATTTGCTCTGCGATGGAATAGATTATACACACACCGCATCCAAGCTGCCTTACCGCCTGCGGCATAAGTTGCCGCGCCACGCGACTTCGCTCTCGTGACGATGAGATGAACCTTGCATCTTCCAGGGCTGGAGATCCAATATCTAGCTCTAATGAGACTCTGTCCTGCATCAGAAAAGGTCAGAAAGGCTGGCATCCCTGTCAAGTCAAAATGCAACCACTCCAGTTTGACTGCAGGACATCTTGTATCAGTCTTGCATGCATTCGTTGCATTGTCCAGCTGTCGCTATCCCCGGACCACAGCAGTAAGAGACATTACGGATTTGTCCATTTCGCATCTGTGTAGATCATTATATCAGGTCCACACAAATAGATATCGTGACGACGGAGATATTGGGAAGGTGGGCTAAGTTACGTCCATCAAAGATTGCCGATAAAAGCCTCAGGAGTCGAAGCTGTCAATTGAGATATGGTAAGTGGTCACTGCCAGTGAGGTGCCCGAGAAGCTACTAGTGTTTCTCATTATATGCATAAAGGATGCAAGCCTTCTCCGATTTGAGCAAGTTAGGAGGCGTAAGTGTATGATCATCTTACTGCTTCACACGACTTAACGCAACATGTTCGCGTCGCGTGTTCCTGACAATCCCGCGCCTCTGCTCACTTTTGCTCATTCATGGTAGGCCAGAATTCCTTCTCAGCCCACAATATCTGCTTCCACCAATTCTCGCACTCCCGCCATTCCCATCCTTCCTCATCATATGCCTGCCCAAACTTGTTCACTAATGCTCCTAACCTCCTCACCAACGCCTCGAACTCCGGACAACTCCAGTTGGGAATGAAGACTCGTTGCATGACATCCTTGTCTTTAGGTTTCAGTCCATGGTCCATCTTGGACGAAGCATATTTCCATGATCGGAGATAGCACTCTTCTGTTGCCCATAGCACTGTCAGACCGACTAGGAGCGGCTGACTAGGAGCAGCTGCGCCTGCGAATAAGGTCTGGTACGCCCTCGTCTGTATGCTGGGTTGTACATTGCAGATCTCCTCAAGCCAACCCTCAGTCTCGGCAGTCTCTTCGAACATCTTCAACTCGGTGCGGATGTTGGTTAAGCAATCGATTAACAAGTCGGCTGCTCTCCATTCTGGTGTTGCCACCCGGTCGGGGGAGCTGGAGATCGCTGCTTTCGACAAGAGGGAGCCTATGAAGTTGACATAGGCCAATGCGTATAGCCTATCTTGACCCAGCCATTGCTTCAGTTCAGACAAGGGTAATGACGAAGTCGCTGCTGCGGATAGGAATGGATGTTGAGTTGCTGCGTTGAGCTCGAGCGGCTCGAGATGGATCAAATGCGCAGTGAGAGAGGGCATGACTGCTGCGGGCGATATGGGGGAATTGAATCACCTACCTGGCGCGGAGCTACAGCGCATTTTGAGTTTCCCTACTAACCTGTCTGCTCATGAAAGTGGCCGGATGAAGAATGACGTTCCCTTCAAGCCAAAAGCATAGGCCAGGGCGGGGCGGCAGTTTGGAACCAGGGAATGGTCCAACCGCGCCCGCCGTGACTAGTCATCATGCGGTTAATTAGGTTGATACTCTTTCTCGCCAGCTACAAAGCCGTCCACGAGCTGCGCAGGGCGCAATTGCAGAGTCCAGTTTCGTAAGGTAGTGTTCGCGACCACATTGGTGAGATGCAAGCCTCCTCGGACGACGAACCGAGATGCGAGGTGAGGTTTCGTCGACGTTCCCTGTTTCGCCCTCTGACGTGTGAGGCGCCAAGCACCCTGCCACTGCCTTCTGTGTTGTATGCTACTTTTGAGTTGATTGTAATACCAGTCTGTTCTAGTTACCATTAGTTGACCTTAGAGAAAAGAAATACACAGAAATCATGAGTCAAATCGTCGACGTTACCTACGACGACCCGAGGACCGGTGAGAGGATCAAGGAGACGAGAGTGCAAGAGGTTCCATACGAAGAGGTCGACGATGTGCGAAACCGAGAGCTAGCCGTCGTGCCAGAGCGAGATGCCAACCGTTATCGACACGAAGACCGCCGTCGACGAAGCGACGACGAAGAAATCTACTGGGACAAGCGGCGAACGACGCGACAACGGGATCCGAGCGGGAGCATACCGCCCTTGCGTCGTTACTACGAAGATCCTAGATATTATTCTCGACCGGCCCGCCGCAGTAGCGATTACGATCGTCAGGAATACGGTCGACGCGACCGGCCTAGGTACTATGATCATGATGACTACGAGTCCTCGCGCGAGAGAGGGTCCCAACGACGACACCGTCGAACACGTAGCGAGCGACGTCCCCGAGATGAGAGGGATGAGGATGGCAGATTATGGTACAGCGAGAGAGATCGCCGGGACGCCAATATTGTCGAAAAGACATTCGACTCTTCCTATGACGGCCTTCTCGCTGGAGCCGCCGGCGCTGCAATCGGTGCGCTGACGGCGAGGCACTTTGCAGAAGACAACAAGAACAGGAAATGGAAGACACTTGGAGCTGCCGTTGCCGGTGGTGCGGCGTTCAATGCGGCCGAGAACAGATACAGGGTTTATACTGAAGACCGCCAGTCGAAGGGCAAGGATTACTACGAGGCTGCTGGGCCCATGGATTTCGTAGGCCAAGCGGCACAGGAGTTTTAAGACCGGCATTTCGATGATGGAGAGGCATATACACAGGGGCTGTGGATTATGTACCCCGAGGACAACAACGCAGGCTGCGGCCCGCCGCAATACCTGCCATTTCTGTAGTATCCAGGACGCCACGCTTGTGGTGGTTATCACATCCAACAGCGTGAGCTATTCGAGGTCCAGCCTTCCCGCTCCAGCGATTTTCAAAGCGGACTTTCAGCAATTCTACTGCCAAAGAGGAACAAATAATGGATACCGTACGGCCAGACATTCGCTTCGGGCAGTGCCCAGCACCGAACGAGCTTCAGTCCATTCCTGCCATACAGTCTGCTTGGCGTTGTCCTTCCCGAAGCACAAGCAGACAGTTGAGCACCGCCTGAACAGCCATGCAACGTGGTGGATTTCTTTATTGTTGAGAAGATTGGGCTACCGATCAAACTTCCTCGAACTGTTACGAAGTGCTTTCTGCGCGAGTCTTTGACAATGGTGCCGACATACGAGTTCGGTAGGCCGACAATGCCTCGCAGCACGAGTGGAGAGAAGTTCCTGAAGCAGCTCCTCCTTTGGGAAAGCAGGATGAATCTGCGAGATGCTGATAGAGAACTGCCATAAGGTGACCTGGGCAGAGGACGACCCACAGAGTCGAGCAATTCCTCATGCCTCGAGTCTCTGACCCCACACCTTCTGCCGCTTTGGCGCTGTAGTTATTTAATGGATCAGGCGCACATGATACACCCATATAGCGAGCAATTCTTCCAGCATTCGCAACGCAGTATGAGAACCATAACACCAATCTCCTCTTTCATCCTACGTCGACCATACGTCGTACATATTGCTCTCCAGATACCACATGAATGCCGGCATCCATGCATGTGCATTTCTCCAGCCCGTCTTGCCATACAGTTATAGCCGCCAGTCCTACCAGCCTCAGCCAGATCCTTGATGCCATTTGCAGCAACGTTTTAAGTCTTTGGACGGAATCCCACGCTCATTTCTATACTCTTGAATGACAAGTACCGACAGTGCGACAGCCCATCATCTGCGGAGCTGTAGACGGGAGAAGCAATTGCAAGGCCCTCTTATTGCAATGTGCGACTTCGCTATTCCGTAGTGCAAGCAATTCCCACAACTAAACATGAGGTGCTGTCATAGCCGTCGTCGAGTGATCTCTTCACTGGCTCTAGGGCCACATGCCCACATCACTCATTTGAGTATGTTTTACAAGCCCAAGGCGATGTCAAACGCTTTTGCCCATCAGACTCGTAGGGGTGATTGCATGGGTCATGCGTGCCTATGAAGGCTTACGAATTCATCCCGGACCTTTACACTAATTGTAGACACGACCTTTGCGAACTTGTGATGGTGACGACGGGCAGTGATTATGCACGGATCATTATGTCGCGGTAGACCATGACAGTCGAGATGGATGAAGTCCGAGGCGCCTCCACGTCTAATCGCGGACAAAAGCGACCAAAGAACAAGGGGGATGCACTGTGAAGATGAGGAAGTGGGAAAGGCTCGACTGGTCTTCGTCCTTGTCTAAGCTACAATCGTGCAAAGACAGAAGTCAGCCCGACACAGCATAAAGAGCCACTGCGTCTGCGCAAGACAGAGCGCAGTGTGGAAGGTGAGACAGGGGAAAGGGGTATTGGCAATCAAGCCTCGTCCTCAGCCAAAGAAACGGCCTCGAGACTCAGCGACACCTTGTAGGGGACGAAATCGTGTCATTCAGTAAACGAGCTAGCCAGCTAGAGCGCCATGACGCCTGCCGTAATGCGTGTCGTGCTGTAACGAAGCTCGTCGCCAGAGCGCAGAAGCAGCGACTCAATGAAGAGCAACTGCTTAGCGAGGGCCGAAGCGGCGCGGCCTCTCGGAGACCTGCTGCTGCTGGACGGCGACGACATTGACCGGGATGCTGTCGAACTGGAGAATGTATTAGTCGGACGTTCCGTGGTATCCGTTGCAGAGGTCCACTTACGCCCATGCTCTTCAGCAGGTCCTTGGTCTCCTGGTCCACATCGAGCATGCCGCTCTCGGAGTTCTGAGTGAAGTCGAGAGCAGACACCTCTGGGACGTACTGGTCCTTCCTCTCACGCTCCTCCTCCTGCAGCTTGAAGGAGATACCGCGGACAGGGCCACGCTGGATACGCTTCATCAAGTGGGTGGTGTAACCGGCAATCTGAAGAATTGTATGTTAGCCGCAGTCCGGTTTCGAGGCCAGCCAACATCCATTCGGTTACGATGGTGGATATTGTTGGCGACTGTGGTGTGTATGTACCTTGTTCCTTAACCGCTTGCTGGAGATGACCGCAATCTCATCGCAGATACGCTTGTTGGTCTCGAAGTCCAGAGTGAGGCGCGGGTAGTAGCGCTCAATCAGCACCTTGGCCGACTTCTTTACGGTTTTCGTCCTGACGCGACCCATCTTGTCTGGCTGCTACAGCGAGCAAGGTGTGGGGGGAGGAAGGGTGGTGAGTTGGGTGGTGTTGTCGGTGCTGGAATGTTCAGACTTGACCGCGCTGGAGATAGAAGTTCGCGATGCCAAGCTTCGATTTGCTGTGGGTTCAAAGCCGGAGAGGGGCCGTTCAATAGATGCCTCAGGCATGATAACGTTCGGCTGAATCTCACTCCACCTCAGGCTGTCTGTGCGGGCCGTGCTACGGCCATAGACGATGCAGAATGCTACTACATGGAACGTATGTACGTTCTTGCAAAAGCACCTCAGCGAGCGAGGTTGCCTTCTCGACAATACAAATACCCATGTTATGCAATGAGAACAATCCACATCTGCACTAAGAAATTTCCATATCGCCATGCGGTATACACATAACAAAGTACGAAATACGAAAAATACAATTGTCAAGCCAACCCAAGGTATCTCCCAGATCCCAAACAACGCCACTCGCCCAGCAGGAAGGACAACCCTTCCATCACATCTCCACAAACCCCAATCCTCTCTCCTTATTTCACATCCTGCGGCCCCATACTCTGCACCACACTCGTGCCATCCATAAACCGGGTCCGGAAGATGCGGTTCGCATTGGCAAACATGCCGTCCTTCAAACTGACCACGATAAACTGACTGCCCTTGAACCGAGTCCGGATCAAGCGGCCGATGTTCTGCGTGTGCGAGAGGTCGAGCGCGGCGTCGACTTCGTCCAGGATGTACATGGGTGCCGGGGAGTATTGGAGGAGGGAGAGGATGAGGGAGAGGGCGATGAGGGACCTGTGATACAAGGGAAAATGTTAGTAACAAAATTTTTAAGACAGCATGTCGAAGGACCGATTCGGTAGGTGGCGGGAGGAAAGGGAGGGGAGTGCAAGATAAAACGTACCTCTGCCCACCAGAAAGCTCAGTAAGCGACTGTTTCCAGACCTTGCCCAAACAAACCTTCACCTCCAATCCATCACTGATCGACTTGCCCTCGGGCGGATCCAACTTGGCCGTATTTCCCGGCAGCAGATCGTTAAAGATGAGACCGAAATCCTCGTTCACCTTCCGCCACGTCTTCTCCAGCGCCTCCTTCTTGTACACTTCGAGACTGATGATGGTCTCCTCGATCTTCTTCTTGTCCCGGATCACGGTCCGCATCATCTGCTTCAGGGCGTTCTCCTTCTTTTCCACCCCGTCGATCATGGCCATTACCGCGGGGTTGATCTTCTTCTTCATCCCTTGGAAGCGCTCCGTGACGTCCTTCAGTCTCGTCTTGGCTTCCGACATGTTCTGGCCAGAGAAATCGCAGGGGGTACCCGGTTTGCCGAACGAGGAGGCCGCTTCGTGGATCCAGTCGTGTTCCTTCTCCATGGTGTTGAGGACTTGTTGGGCTTGCTGTTGGGCTTTGGCGAAGTTGTCGATTGCGTGGCCGAGCTTCTGGAACTCGAGCTTCTCGTCGGCAATCTGTTGGGACTTGCGTTTGGATGCATTCTCGAGATCTACAATCTCGCCGTCGTAGCCGGAAAGCTTGGCTCGCTCGTCATCAAGGGCAGCCTGGGCTTCATCGTGCTGGTCTTTGGCGGCTCGTTGCTCGTTCTCAAGTGCTTCCATCTCCTCTTTGTGGTTGGCAACAGTTGTCTCAGAGTCGGCGAGCTGCTCCTGTGCCGCCGCGAGATCAGATCCGGTCTGCTCAGCTTCGATAGAAGCTTCCCTCATCTCCTGCTGCATGGGTTTGATCGTAGCTTGGGCTTTGCTGAGAGCCTTCTTCAACTTCTCGACCTCTTTCTGGAGCTGGTCAAGCTTGCCCGACTTGTTCGAGGAGAAGTCTTTCATTTCCTTTTCTATCCTCTTAGCCTCCGCTTCTGCATCCTTACGCCGCTGATCCGCTTCTTGGATGTTCGACTTCAGAGCGGAAATGGTCTCCCTCATCTCCGCCACCGAGGCGATGATGCTCGACGAAGAATTGCTTGCGATCTGGTTCTCAGCCAGCTGGATTTCATGACTCTTCAGATCCAGCTCTTGCTTGATCTGTCTCGCGCTCTTCAGCTTCTGTGCATCCTTCGCCATTGCGCGCTCGAGATGCGCGAGCTTCTCCTCTTCACTTTCCAACTCAGAGGTGATCGCGTTGAGCTTTTGCAGAGTGAGTAACACGCCACTTCCTTGCGCTGCGGAGCCACCGGAGAGAGTACCTGAGGGATCATAGACATCACCCTCCAAGGTAACGCTCTTCAACCGCACGTTGGGATCGAAGGTCACTTTCTTCGCCGTAGTGGCGTCCGCAGTGATCAGGGTGTTGCCAAAGACAAACTCCATCGCCCTCTCCACTTCGTGATCGTACCCGATCAAGGTCAGGGCGAGGTTGACCTTGCCTGGCGCGAGTTTCTGCGCTGCAGCAACCCTGTCCTGCGAAGCTCGGGCAGCGGAGATCTTGTCCAGAGGCACAATGGTGACACGCCGTCTAAGTTTACCGTTCTGCAAGAGCTCGGTACCTGTCTGTGCAGTATCGACCACGACGTTGTAGAGCCTTCCACCTGCGCAGATTTCCAGTGCAGTCCCAGCCTCTGACTGCTCCGCCGGAAGGTTGAAAAGCTGCGCGACCAGACCCTTCACTCGCCTTCGATCGAAGTTTGGTGACGGGTCCGAGTAGGAAAAGTCAAGGCCAGCGACCTTCCTTCTCAGAGCGTCGGCCTCGCCCTGCAGACTCCGGATCCGCTTTTCCAGCTGTGCCTTCTCATTATGCTGCTGCTCTTCACGGCCAGGCTCGAAGCCAAGCTTCTCCAATTCCTTCTCCAGCTTGCTTGCCTGGCCGCGCAAAATCTCCAGATCTTTAAGCAGACCGGCGTTCTCTTTCTCCGCTTTCTTAGCTTTTGGCTCGTCTTCCTTGATGCGAGCTTCTAGATGACTGATCTTCAACTTGGCCTGTTCGAGTTCCGTGCCAGCTTTGCTAGCTTGATCTCGTGCAGCAGTGAGCTGACCTGCATAACCACCATCGGAACCAGCGTTCGAGGAAATACCCGTTTGCAGTGTCTGCAGGAGCTCCTCCTTCTTGTCTACCTCAACCTTTTGGCTTTCGACTTCCTTGAAAGACTCGTCAAAGCTGCGCTGTAGCCGCTGATGGTTCTCCGACTTGGTCTTCAGCTGCTTCTCGAGCTCCTGAACAGTGCCTTGCGCTTTCTTGAGCCGCTCTTGCTCCTCGATCATCGCATTCTTCTTCAGGTCGATCACGGTGGCCAACCGCACCATTTCATGTGAGTATGCCTTGACCGACTCTTCAAGCTTGCCGAATTTCCCACCCTTGCGTAGTTCTTTGTCTCTTGCTGCTCGAACCTTTTCCATTTCTTCGGCCAGCACTCCAATCTCGCGCTCCAGCTTGTCCTTGTTGTCCTCAAGTTCTTCCGCGCGCTGCTTCTTCGCCTGCAAATCTTGCGAACTTTGATGCACCTTTTGCTTGCTCTTGATATAATCGTGTGCTACGACTAGCCTGGTCAGGCGCTCCAGGTCGGATTGAGTTGACTGGAATTCCAGGAATGCGCGCTTCTCATTTCTAAGCTTCTCAAGCTTCGGCTCGATTTCCTCTCTCAACAAGCCTTCAATCTCTTCAACTTTCGCCTGCTTCTTTCCCATGGTCCGGATAGCCTTTTCGCGTCTGTCTTCAAACATTCGCGTGCCTGCAGCCTCTTCAACCATGCCCAAGATCTCGGTGCTCTTCATGTTCAGAACTTTGGTGATGCGACCCTGCATAATGAGGAAATTAGGATTGTTGATGTTTAGTTGGACGCTCTGGAACAGATTTTGGACCGTCTGCTGCTGCGCCCGGTGACCGTTGATCAGGTATTTGCTCGTGCCGCCGAGGACGATCTGTCGCGTGACTGAGATGGTGGCATAGTCTTCAAAGCCAATCGGGCTCTTGGACTTGTCGCTGTTGTCGAAAACCAGCGTGACTGAGGCTTTCGTGATTCCGGCCTGGCCACGCTTGTAGATGAGGTCGCTTGCGCCGCCATTCGCTCGTAATAACTCGAAGCGTCCAATGCCCAAGCAGAAGCAGATACTGTCCAGAATGTTGGATTTGCCGGAGCCGTTCAAACCCGTGATCGCATTGAAGGTAGCATCCCAGCCGCTGATGACGGTGCGCACGGCGTACGACTTGAAGCCGTCGATGATAAGTTCGGTGATGCGCATCGTGTCGGATACACCTGACGGTGGGTGGATGTTTTGTGATTGGACGTCGGATTCTCGTGAACTACGTCAGTCGCATTATCCCGTCAGGTCCTCATTGATCTCGTCGTGGGCGTCGTCGTGGTCGTCGTTATCGCCGGCACTGGCCTGGCGCAATTACCTGGGGTAGTGAGTGAGTGAGCGAGTGTTCGGCTGGCAAAGTTGATGCGAATGTTGATGGACGGTAAACAAAAGTGCGGAGCTGTTCCGCGTCAGACTGATAGATGAGCTTTGGTAGGCACGGCGCGTCCAGCACGCGAACTGGCGTGACCAAGGTCTGGGCTACCTTGAACTTTCACACGCGTCGCGTAGATTTTTCTTTCGGTACGTTCGTACCTACTAGGTAGGCGGCAAGATTATCATGCATCTTCACAGTAGTGAATCACAACTTTCCATCTCTGGGAACATACACTGCATTACTACTCTACCAGTGATACAGTACTTCATCACGTTGATCGTACCCACCTCCTAGGTAATCGCTTTCGGACATGGCCTCATCTTCGGCCGAATTCGGGTCGATTGATACTAGTACCTTAAGGTACATAGGGCGCTGATCCGTGGGCGCATCCATGCACCGACGATAAGCGACCGCCCGACTGCAAAGATGCGTCACACTACCTTCTCACATCATTTCAATACCTCCAGGTGTTTGCTTCCGTCTTCATTTCTTCTGCCATTTCTATCAAAAATTACTGCCCGTTGATCGGCCGAGTCTGGTTACTCGTACGTCGGTTATTAGGCCCCGTTGAGGTGGTGCAGCGCACTTCAGCAACCAACAGCCGCGAGAAATGTCGTGCTAACCTTCCGACTTCACCGCTTGACCTGTCAGTCGTACTATGGAAAATGATTACCTCTACGTTGGCGTTTGGAAAGGCAAACGCATCCGGGAGTCTTAAGCCCGCCATCAAGCACTGGAAATTCGCAACTACACGCAACGCATCCTCCGCCACCGCCGCCGCGCACAACGGCAATGGCAATGGAAGATCCCGACGGTCGGCAGACGACCCGATCATCCAGCGAGAGCTTTTCATGGACGTCCTGAGTGCCAATGCGACAAAACGAGATGCGAAGCAGTATCTCGCTCGATTCAAGAAGCCCCAATATTCTGCACCCCAGGCCAAGGACGTGCAAGATGAGCGCAATGCAAGACATCGCAATGACCAGGATCGGCTTGAGCGTATTGGAGTCAACCTCGGTGGACTTTACGCTCCGTCGCGAGCAATCGCCGACACCCCCCAGTTCACTAGGCAGCACGTGCAAGAAAAAGCAGCTGTCATCCAGCAACAGACGTTGCACATGGCCTTGGTCTGCATGAAAGCACCGGAGACGCTCGACGACGAGACTCTGGAAGGCTTGGCTTTGACTTTAGCACAGCTTGTCAAGCTCGACATGAGAATCATTCTCGTCATGGATCTCGGCTCTGGAATTCCACGCGACATCCGGGAGAGGAGGACTGTTTTCGCGGAGCAAGCCGAGCGGCTGCTACATGCTGTTCGACGACACAGTCCCGCGGCTTCACGTTTCATAACTGGAGCTATCGAAGCGTCTGAGAACAGTGAAGTGCCAGACTTGACCGTCCCAATGCCAAAGCTCCTCATGGAGCCCCTCAAACGGGGTATCATTCCTGTCATACCGAGTCTCGCCTACACCCCTTCTGGCAAGCTCATATGTGCGGATTCTGGCCAGGTAATGGCAGCTTTGGCCAAGCAGATGTCGCAACAAGGCAGCCAAGTATCACCTACCACATCAGCCACCACTACCTCGCTAGACCGAGTGATAGTCCTGGACCCCGCAGGTGGCATTCCAAGTAGAGACCGTGGCGATCATGCCCACGTCTTCATCAACCTACAGCAAGAATTCGAAGAAATCGAAGACGAGCTGTCACACTACACTGGCGCATGCACCGAGAACACATCTGCACAGACATACCAAGAACACAAGGCAAACCTTCGCATGCTGAACGACTGTCTCACCATGTTGCCATCTGCTTCTTCGGGTCTGATCATCTCGCCACACGAAGCTGCTACCTCGTCACAAGCCATCGCGTCCCAAGAGCCGACCCTAGGCACTGGAACACGAAGGCAAAAGAACACCCTCATTCATAACCTTCTGACTAACAAACCTATGGTTTCCTCCTCGCTTCCCACCGCCCGTCTTCCCTCAGCCCAGACCAACACTGGCGAAGTTATCCCCACCATGGCACCGGCAGCGACGCTTGTCAAACGCGGCATGCCCCTGACCATCGTCCCAGCAGCCGACCGCACACGAGGATGGACAGCCCCAGAAAACGGCCGAACCTCCCTAGATCTAAGGAACGATCCCCGCATCGACTTACCTCGTCTGGTGCATCTAATCAACGACTCCTTCCGCCGCGAGCTCGACGTCGACCACTACCTCAACCGCATCCACTCCCGCATCGCCGGCCTCATCATAGCCGGCAACTACGAAGGCGGCGCCATCCTTACCTGGGAAGCACCCCGCGAAGCGCCCCACGACCCCACCCGCCTCGTCCCCTACCTCGACAAATTCGCCGTCTTACAATCCTCCCAGGGCAGCTCCGGCGTCGCCGATATCCTTTTCCAGGCTATGGTGCGCTCCTGCTTCCCCGAGGGTGTCTGCTGGCGTAGCCGCAAGGACAACCCGGTTAATAAATGGTATTTTGAGCGTGCGGCCGGCAGCTGGCAGATCCCCGACACGAACTGGACTATGTTCTGGACGGGGAAAGGGATTGCGGAGGATGAGCGGAGGTGGAGGGATTATGTTAGTGTGTGTGAGAGTGTGTTGCCTAGTTGGGCGGATGGGAAGAGGCCGGATTGAGAGGGGGTAGAGGATTGGGTTTGGCGTTTCAAGGTATGCGAAGTTTGGTCTGGGGAGACCTGCGCCGGTCACTTTTCTGGTCGGCTGCTCTTCAGTGCGAAGCTTTCGAGGTTATGTAGGCGAAATAGGATTGTTTGTCCTTGTGGTTAATGCACACTCATCGAAATGTCAAGCATTTGCCCGGTAGCTCTACCACCTTCCTTTTCGGGATTGTGGAGATCATGCGGAGAGAACATGCGTCGGCATGTCGATCTTCCAGCGTCATCCCAAAAGCTTTACATATCTCGGTCTATCAACCTGGCGAATCGCTGCGGAACTTGCTCCCACGGACGGATTATGGGCTCGAATTCATCCTGCTCGTGTTTCGTCTTCCGGAGGAGGTGGACAGTGATGTCTCCACCCAGGATTTACTACAAACAAGTAGGCTTGCCTTTCACACCGTCATGAACTCTCCTTTTCTGCATAATACCTGGTATTCGAACGTTCGAAAGCGTTCACTTTCGATCGCACGATGCTGCCTATAGTTCTAATCGGGCTGTCTGCCCTCATCTTCGTGCCTCCTACAATCGCACAAAGCAACGCCGCCACATCCGCTCGACACCATTTCAATATCGCCAACTTCGCAGGGACGTTTGCTTCTGGATCTGGCGTCCTTGAATCGTTACGGCCGTCATCGAACGAGTCTTTTGACTTCTCACCCTCTGATGTCTTCAGCCAACGTAATGGCCCCGGACAGTATCATACGGGCGATCTCACTTTTCGCTACCGCGCGAAAGGGGCGGAGGAATGGTATGAGGCAGACACAGCCGCTACAGATGCAAACTTTAGTAGTTCCACTTCTGCGTCCGGCCAGTTGCTGCACTCGAATCTGAACCATGTCCTTCCAGGCCTTCAGCACATCGAAGTCTCCCGAACGTGGTTCTCAACAGAAGACGGCGACCTTGCCCTTTCCTTTACAATCCAAAATACCGGCTCCGAACCCATCGAGCTCGGCAGTCTCGGAATGCCAATCGAATTCAACAACATCTTCACAGGGCGCACTGCGGTCGAAACGACGAACAAATGCGTCTTGGTCGACCCTTACATCGGTCTGAACGCAGGATACCTGCAAGTCACCCGACTCACCGGCACGGGTCCTAACTTGGTCGTCACACCCCTAAACGCGGACTCCAAGTTCGAAGCCTGGCGCTTCCTCGACGAGCCTCGGGATGTTCCTCTGGGATACCAGGTCCAGACCTAAGAGGGCAACTATGCCTGGGAAGTCTTCACGCAGGCTTATGCGGAGAACGAATGGCAGGGTGTTCAGCCGTGGAATGAACCTTCCTCTCGAACGCTGGATCCTGGTGGGAATCTGACCGTGGGGCTGAAGTTCTCACTTGCTGAGGATGTGCAGAGGATTGAGGAGACGGTGGCGAGAAATGATGTCCCAGTTGCGATAGGCTTTCCGGGTTATGTCTTGCCTCATGATTTGGTTGCAAGGCTTTTCATCAATTCGAGCCAGGAGATTGAATCGATTGAGTCGACGCCGAGTGGCGCTTTGAGTGTTTCTCAGACTGGCAAATTTCAAGACTCCTGGACCGGGTTCGATGTTAGAGCAAATGATGGCTCATTCGGACGAGCCAGACTCGATATCAAGTACATCGACGGACGGAAGCAAGCTGTTCATTACTGGATTGCGCATGCGTCTCCCCATGCCATCGAAGAGCTTGGTAGTTTCCTCACGAATGAGCAGTGGTTCACGAACTCATCGGATCCATTTGGCCGTGCCCCGTCTGTCATCACTTACGATCGAGACACCGATGACTTTGTCCTTCAGGAGAACCGCACATGGATTGCCGGCCTAAGCGATGAAGGAGGTGCTGGATCTTTCCTGGCCGCAGGCATGAAGCAAGCATTTACCCCCGACGCCTCAGAGGTTGAGAAGCTGGAGGAGTTTGTGGAGAAAGTTGTCTGGGGTCGTTTGCAGATCGATAGCGGCAATGAGACGTACGCTGTGCGCAAGTCTCTCTTTTTCTACCAACCGGAGTTGGTTCCAGGATACGAGTACGACTCATACTTCAATTGGACCGCCGTGCCCGGTCTTACCTGGGACAAGGAAGCAGCATATCTCATCAACAGGGCGTACGACTATGTCCATGTCTCTGCTCTCTACTGGGGTCTGTATCGTGCGGGTCGTACACACGGCTTAGTTCGCCAGCAGACGCCGGACTGGTACTTGATGCAAGCATATCACACGATTGTCTTCGCCACCTCCAACGGCACAGACGGAGAAGCCAACACGGCTTACGCCGACCTAGGTTTAATGGGAGAGACAGTGTGGGGACACATCCTTTCAGACCTGCGCTTGGAGAATCACACTGTAGAAGCTGCGCACCTCGAAGACCTAATGCTACGGCGCCAACAAATCTGGGCTTCCTTGCCTGACCCCTACGGCTCTGAGATGGCATGGGACTCGACAGGCGAAGAAGGCGTATATTACTGGTCGAACTACTTCAACGACACCTCAACCGCCCAGAAGACTGTCAACGCTATTAGAGGCTACATGCCGACCATACCGCACTGGGGCTGGAACGGCAACGCCAGACGCTACTGGGACTTCCTATACGCCGGGGATATCAAACTTGCGCGGATCGAGAGACAAATCCATCACTATGGCTCTGGTCTTAATGCTCTGCCATTACTCGACAATTACCGGCAAGCTACCAACCCAGAGAGTATGGACGCCATCTACGATGTTCGAGTCGGGTATGGCGGCATCCAAGGTCCGTTGAGCAATATCGACGCCGGCGGTTTCGGTTCGATGGCTTTCCATAGCTATCCGGATACTTTACGCTGGGACGCTTATAGTGGTGACTACGGGCCTAACTTCCTGGGCCATGTGCTTGGAGCTGCAACTTATCTGCTGAAGCATCCTATCTTTGGCTGGATCAGCTTTGGTGGGAATTTACAACAGGGCAATGGATCCATCGTTGTCGTGGAGCCTAGAGATATGTTACGCAAGAGGATCTTCGTTGCGCCTGTTAGCTTGTGGGTCACGATTGATGCTGGAGTTGTCAGTAGCTTCTCTTACGACGCAGAGAGTAGAGAAGCCGAGCTGTGTATCGAAAGTGATATGGACTTCAAGTCACATTGGAAGCAGCATGGCTTTCATGGAAGTCGCAGCAATGTCGTGTTGCACTGGGCACAGTCTGGAGGTTCGAAAGCGGCACCGATGAAAGTACATGCGGCTGATGGAAGTCAACAAGGTCCTGGTAGTCTTGTTCTGAACGTCTCATCGGGAGCGAGCAAAGTTGTTTTCTCGCCCTCTACATAGTGAGTGAATATTCAAGCCGCAGGTCTTAATTATTACGGGTCCTCAATCTCGATACACGACATTACAAACTTTGCCCAGCTTCAATTCCCTTTTCTCAGTCCGGCTTGATAATACTACAAATGTCACCCAGGTTCAGCTCCATGCACCGATTGCAGCTCAAAAGGCCTTCCCTTCGCCTCTTTGCTTCCGTCTCCGAACCCTCGATGCCTTCCCTTCAAACAATCGCTCAGTAGTCGGCGTCGTCTTCGTCGCCGTCAGAGTACTCGCACTCGTCGTCGTCGTCGTCGTCGTCGTCGTCGTCAGTGCACTCAAACTCCTCGTCTTCGTCGTCGTCATACTCGTACTCGTCGGCAGTGTACTTGCGCTTGTTGGCGGCGTACTTGCTCTCGTCGGCGGCGTACTTGTACTCTTCGTCAATGTACTTGCGCTTTGGCTGTCTGATAGTGCATTACTCAATATGATGTGTGGGTGAATTAGAGTATGGCCAACTTACCTAGACACAATCATCAGGATGATTTCCTCAAGTTCCTTAGCTTGGCCCAACCATTTCTCTGCAATTTTAGGCGCTTGCTTGTGGTGTGGGCATTTCCATTCCTCATGGTTCCACGTGGTATCTTCAGCAATCTTCTCTAGAAGCGCACGTTGCCTCCTCTTATTGCTGCTGAGACTGGAGAGATGTCAGCGTTTGAGAGCGGATCCACACAAAGTCTTGGAACAGACTTTTTCAGCTCGCTGATGGCAGTCAGGGTGTCGACAGGATCGATGTCCTAGCCGCAGCGGCGTTTCTTTTTGCTTCTGAGTATTCGTCCGACGCAGTGCTTGGTACAAATGTCCAGCGTGGCGACAACGATCAGGCAGATGACGAATAGGGGTTGATCTTCGAATGACACTCCAGGCAGGAGATACTCAGCGATGTCCATTTCCATGGTCACCTAGGCAGGTTTTGGAGGCGAGATTGAAAATGACCAGCGTTGATGAAGGCGAACGAAAACGGATTGGTGAGTCGGAACGAGACTGGGAGAAGCAGAGAATCAGTGAGCTTTATATGGGCCATCTATACCCAGCTCTGACCTCACCGCCATGGTTCGTAATTTACCAATGAGTTGACCAAGCCCAGAAATGAAGCGATGGACCTGGCATTCTATGCCCATGATGGAAAAGATGTCGTGTCAAACCGTGTAGATGGTAACATACACAGCAGGCGGCACGCGTCCTGCGAACGTGTGTTTGGGGCATGCTATAGGTTCCCGTCCCGTACTTGGGCGCAAACGGATGTTTGGTATTCTCAAATTAAGGAGGCAGTCAAGTTCGCCTGGCTGGGGAGGGGTTGAGAATAGACCGCTCTTTGTGGTGCTGGGTGAGCATTGATGTCAGTGAGCAGGACGATACTTATTCGGGAACCGCCACTGTGCGTATCCGAAAGTGCAGTGTGGCGAGCAACGGGATGGCGTTTGTACCCAGCTCCTCTGTATTCACCCCCGTGGATTGCCTGACGTAACTCTACCTCCATGAAACACTATCGACTCTTTGAAAGGAAAAAGGGGGAAATGTAGCGAGAGTAGGCGTAAAGCTACTGCCCATGCTCTGCGGCGAGCCCGCGCTCGTGATGTTTTCAGCAGAAAATGCTATGCATTGTGGGATATCATAATCGTCCGCTCGTGAACATGTCTCTGCTCTTGGTCCTACACTCGCAACCGCTTAACCGTTGTAGCCGTACTTCTCCTTCAGGTCGTTGACCAGCTTCACGTATCTCTGCTGCGCGTCCTCGGCGGAGACCTTCTCGTCGACCAGCTTCTGCCAGGCGTTGCGCTTCGCCTTCTCCTGTTGTAGCAAGGATAGTTAGGTTCCTATTGCCTGGTTCCTATGTACTCGGTTGAGGTGTTAAGGTGAATTACGTACCTTCAGCTCGAACATGCCGGGAGCCTTGGTCTCCTCAAAGGGAGGGTCCTGGGTGCCCTGCTTGAAGAGGCCGTACAGCTATAACATTACTCAGCCCATGTCCATGTGTCTCTGCATATAATAGCGTTCGGATGTACCTCGAGCAGCTCGTTATCGGAAGGCTTCGCCTTCAGCTTGCGGCTGTCCTCGACAGCCTTCTTGAACTCGGCGGTCTGTTGGGCGGGCATTTTGGAAGCTTGTCTAGTCGTTCAGGAGTGTGAGCGAAACAATGAGTCCGGTATGGATGGGTACGTACAGTAGTGAGGAATATTATAGGAGATGGAGAATGTTTACGCCTCTTCCGCTGTTGCTGACTCGGTCTTGTGAACACATTCGAGGTGGGGCTCGTGATTGGTGGGGCAGGCGATGACGCAAAACTCCAACGGATTCAAGTTCACTACGATCACAGCATCAAACAGATCAGATAGCTGACGCGTGCGCGACTCTATTCTGTACACAATGGTGACTTTGCAGATGAAATCGTCAATCGTACCTTGCGTGAATAGAGTCTTGCGGGCGCGAGGTGAGGATTTGCTTGAGGATGACAACGAAATACCGAAACAAGTATAGCATTTATCTGTTCACCAACGGACTCTCCCCCCGGCAGTAGTGCGTTATGACCTCCTCTCTTCAGGCAAATGTTCTCTTTCGGTGGGCTCCTCCACAGCCCCCTGCGAGATTCCTCAGACCTTGTTGCTTGAGTACGGCTTCAGCCCACATTTGTTCAGACACTCCTCAACACCCAGAGCGACATTTGCTGGCAAATGCTGCCTAAACTCCTCGATGCTTTGCCCATTGATAGTGTTCACACCCAAATCGGCCTTCACCAGGGTAGAATTAAGACTGAAAAGCGTTTGAGCCGCCTGTTCCACGCCAGGGTCGGTGGAAGCGAAACCGGCAACGAAGACGGCATCCTTGCAGTCCGGGTTGAACTCGGTATGCAGTGCGCCCTGGGGGAAGATTGTCATCTGGAACTTGTTAAGAGTGTTCGAGATGGGCTTCACGCCATTCTCGGCCACGAATTCCGTTCCTATGGAATTTCTGTGTGAGCAGTTTCCTCTGAGAAACAATGGATGTGAGAGGGGATTTCGAGAAAGACCTACCGAGACGACCTTCTACGATGATATTGATCTCACTTGAGCGTGGGTGGGTATGCGGCGTATTGAAGCCGCAAGGACCGATGAAGCCTACGGTCATGCTCACGCCGGTACCGATCGATGCCGGGAAAACAAGGCTATCAGAGCGAACGGTGTGCCCGCCCTGCCCCGTTGTGACAGCGTTGGAGGGCGGGGCGAGGAAGTCATACTTGAAGTCCTCCGCAGTGAGCATGTTGACCCGGTCAGCAGCTGTCGGTGCCAGCTCAAGATTGCGGATGAGATCAAGGTTGTTGGCTGTGTCGTTGCTCTGGCGGCGGTAGGGTGGAGAGGATGCTGGAGCCGGTGCGGCTAGAGCAGAGGCTACCAGAGCTGCCGTTAAAATGGCTAGACGATGCATCTTGCAACAAGGGGAATGGGGAGGGCAGTGGCGTGGTTCGAAGTGTAGAGTGTTGAAGAATCCAAGTTGTTTCTCTGAGGACTGATCGAGTGATTCGACACACTTCTGGTGCGGGCGTGACTTTTATATGTAGTTCGGGGCTCTGACATCGCTATTTCCCTGAGTCTTCTTCCTGTCAATTTTTCTCCGAGGGATTGTTTCATGGCGCAGGTGTCAGCATCCAGACGCAACCAACAGGTTTAGTATGTGAAGCGTTCCTGCATTGCTTCACATGGCTGCTTATGGGCTGAGAAATATCTCGATTGGATCTTTTCGTTGCGAAGTCGGCAAGTCTTGTATATGCCTGTCTCATTCATGGGAGGAAAGTGGTACTAAGTCGAGGGATAAGCAGAGCAGGCCTCCTCCATAAACGAATAGAAGTCGGTTTTCCGCAGATATGAGGGCTTTTCTTCTCGTGGGGACGAGCGATGCCGCGTTTCTGTCTAGTCACAAACACGAACTGCTACAAGAATCGACATTGCATTTTGAAATTGGAGTCCGAGTTTCGAATGCTGGGCGCACAGCAGGCTGACAGCGCCCCTGTCTTCAACACAGCGCCTAACCGCGGCACGACGGAATGGATCCGTTGCGCAACGCTCGGGCGACGGAACACGATGCTGACTTCATGCAAGAGATTGGTTTGTGAGACTGTGCAACGCTTCATGCCTGAATTCGACTTGACAGGATGAAGTTTCAGAACCAACCGCAGGAAAGCTGATCCCGGACTATCTCTGTGCGATGGTGGCGGGCCGCTTGTATCTAATCAGGAAGGCACGGGATGACGAGGCACTTTCCGCAGTGGGGACGTTACATCCAACCTCATCTTGGAGATGCGCAAGCGACATTTGGCTCAAAACAACAGCGGAATTCCTGGAAGGACGGCGTCAAATTCAGCGGATGTACGGAGTGGGCTTACCAGAAACGGAAGGCCATTGATGGAAATTAAGCGACGCACATTCTAAGAACCAGTCTGCTCTATCTTCTGTTCTCGACTGCGGGCTACGCCAGAACGATGAGCTATGTGGAACTCTGTGGCCTTGCAGAATTTCTTGCTTTAGGATTGCCAGAGCGTTGGTCCTCCCATGAAGGCCGAGTGCCGCTCATGCAAGATCGTGACATGTCTCATGGCGACGCACCAGAAACCCTCTTCCTAGAGCGACCATCTCCGACTGGACAATTTCCGACCAACATCAGTCAAAGCAGCCGCAGCTTACAGCTTATGCCCCGTCTTCTTCTGGGCCTTCTGCCACGTCGGGGTCGCCTGACAGTCCTTGATATACTGCTCCACGCGCGGCCACGTCTTTCCCATGGTTCCCAGCTGTCTCGCAAGTATGAAATCCGCACTGAACTCCATCATACAGTCTGCTGCCGTAACCTGATTTCCCAGCAAGAACTTGCCACTGCTCTTCTCCAATTCCGACGCCAGGTAATCGAGATCTTTCTGGACGTTGACGCTGGTGCCTTGCTCCGTCTTTGCTTTGTCACCGTCTTGCTGGAACCAACGACAGTAAAGCACTGCCAGACCGTGCAAGGCGTATGTAGCTTCTGATGCGTGCACCCACTGCAGGGCAGCGTACCGTTTTGGGTCGCCAGGCGCTGGGAGCAGCTTGTGCTGCTTATCGTAGGTGTCGCAGAGATATCTTTCATGGCATTTCAGCTGATGATTCTTGTGGGGTTCGAGATTGGGAAGTCTGCATACTCTGTGATGTTGCCGCTCTCATATAGCATTATGTCGCCATCTTTCAAGGCCGGGAGCTTTCCAAGACCGCCGGCTTGCTCCTTGAGCCATTGCGGTGCTTTCCCGTTCTCACGATCGGCAAAGACTACGTCGTACTCGAGGCCGAGCTCCTCTAGCACCCAGGCGGTCCTTATTGACCTTGAAGCTTGGAGGAAGTAGAGCGTTATGGGTGCCATCTTCGTGTATTCAATTCAATACCATGGGACTTCAGTTTTCGGAAATGCAGATATATATGGAAGGTTGTTCTTCGTTCATTGCCTGGACTGGACCATGACGTTCCCCGAGGCGGGGTAGCAAGTTTATTTCAGCGCGTCCGATGGTTATTAATGTTCTTCGTTCCCAGTGGTCCAGAAAACGGTTGCTGCAAATCCAAAATAACACCCCTGGATTCAGCAATGGTAAGGAATCCTCGGGCATGTCCACAGAGCTTTGATTGTCAGATATGCGAAGGATTAATCCAATGTCTCACTGAGACCTGCTTCAAACAATCTAGTGTATGAAGACTCGTAAAGTGCAGCCCTGAGGCAAGCTAGGCGACGTGATGTGTAAGATAGCATAGCAAGACCTACGATATCTAGGAGCGCAGCGTCTTCTGTCCGCCTCCATGATCGATCACAGGATCAACTTTTTTCGAATAAGGAGATGGAATGGTGATGGCGAACCAATCTGATTCTCCTGCAACTCGTATTTCAGACACAAGGCTTGGATGCCTCAAGTGCGTACCTACCATGATTCGATGATCGAGAAACGAGGTGGACACATTTCCCGGTCTTGAGCAGGTGTCACGAGATTCGTGTATGGATTGAAGGACCAAGGGGGATACTTCGGAGGAGTGGGGCACGGCTTTGCGGTGCTGAATCAGCGGACTCTAAATTTGTAGGGGAAAGGGTTCAACTTGGATGTGAAGAAGTACAATACATGATGCTCTCACAAAACCGCGTACCAGCTACTGTACATACCAAACGATACGATACCAACACTTCTCGTGAAATTCCCGGCCAATTGGGACTTGCGGCTCATTTGTCACTTTTAGCACAAACCAACCCTCAACATTTATGCTTCCACCAAGCCTCGCTCTTCCGGATCCGCCTCCGTGAACTGGATCGGCCTGGTCTCGGGCGTGTCACGGGATGCATACGGCGGCCGGCAATCCGGCGATGTGCTGCCCAGTGGCTTGCTTGCTGGGAGGGGGTTTTAATTATTCCCACCTGCTGGCCCTCGCTTGACGGCACCGATCGGCTGCCTGGTAAAGGTCCTATTGGTTGACTATTTTACTGATTTGGAACCCATGAATGCGGCAGAAAGAAGATGAATCGTCAGTCTCATTCGGGATTAGTCGTAGCCGCCTGTTGAATCTGTCTACAGCTGTCTAAGTTGTGATATCTGGACAACGATTCTGAAGCTACATTCGCCGTGTTACCATCTCGGCATGTTGATAAGACTACGACCTCCGTCAAGATGTTTACCAAGTCACTCTTTGGCTTGCAACCCCTTTGCCTGCTTGGCTCTGGCACTGTACAGCATAGTCGACTATGACTCGCTAATAATAATGGCTCGCCAAGGCATTTCCCCATGGGCAACTGGCCTTTAAGCTCCACCTCCGCATTTTGCCCTGGCTTTCCCCGCAAACATCGCTGGTCGTTGTCACACTCCTAAACCAGAGCTAGCAAGCTACTCTCTACTGCTCACTTACCTCCGCCTGTCCGGAACAGACAGCTCGACCTCAATGCCGCCCGGACTTCTTCGATGATTTCCCGCTGCATCACGCTGCGAGACGTACCAAAAGAATGTGCCCATCCCATCACACCATCCCGCTGGCCTCCCGACGATCAAACTCCTGAATGCCGGATATCCAGATTCCCGGGGAGCCGCTAGTCCCGTGTGAAAAGGTACGGCGAGCGCCGACCAACCGCAGCTGCGGGCATCAGATGGCACCAGACTCCATATGGATAGCTGGAGGTACGTATACACATGAGTACGCCTCATTCAGTATCATGCCCAAGCTGTCCATAGAGAGGATCTGTACCAGATCCGGTCCAGCGTAAGACATCTAGCCTTCTGTAGACCGTTTGAGGAGACTTGACTCGCGGATGGCTACAGTTGCCGTGGTTCCATTATGAAGAGTGAGGGGCTGCCCATGCTCTTATATGACAAGAAGGCCAGCCGTCTATATCGTGTGCTGCCGTGCCCACTTAGCTTACAGTCTTCGTTTGCTCTCTCTCAGCATTAAGAGCCGTTCGAATCGTTTCTCACTATATCTCTCACTATGGCGACCAACGTAGATACCTATCGCGCGGCGCAAAACAATGAGTCTCTCACTGCTGGCGGCGGTGGGACTCCGCCTCTCGAGAAGGACTGGGAGAAGAGTGAGCTTGGGTCAGCGCACCGCTACAACTCTACGCAACCGCTCAGACCGGAAGCAGGCTACCACCTCGACGATACCGCAGATCCGGATCATGCTTTGCAACGCATCCGGACTGCAGGGAGTCTCTCCATCTCTCCTGAGCTGTTTGAGAAAATGTATCTCTCACCTCAGAACAGGGTAGCTGGTGAGCTTCGCAAGACGTTTGGTAACCCGACCCCTCTGTAAGTTGATGAAGAACTGCTGTTTCGCGTGCGTTTGGCTCATATGTATATAGCGCCCTGTCCGGCTTCCTTCTCTCACTCAGCCCTCTTTCATGCATCCTTATGGGATGGAGGGGGGCTGGTGGCCTCGGCGCATCGAACGTCGGCGTCTACGTTGGCTTTGGCGGTGTCTTGATGATCATCGGTTCAGTCGGCGAGGTAAGAGGGCATCTCCCACGCAGCACGATCCGTTACTGATGAACAATTCGGTGTTAGTGGATCGTTGGCAACACCTTCCCCTTTGTTGTCTTCGGCACTTTCGGCGCATTCTGGATTGCCTTTGCAAGCACCCTTACGCCCTACTACAATGCGACTGGTGCGTTCGTGACCGATCAGTACCCGACCGGCGCAGAGAATCCTGAATTCCTGGCAAGCTTCGGTAAGCGGTTCCTTAGTCTCACAGGCATCTAAATTGCTAGAGCATAGACTGACGTCTTTCTAAGCATTCCTCCACCTCTTCATGGGTCTACTCTGCTTCATCTATACCATTTGCTCACTACGGACGAACATCGTCTTCTTCGGCATTTTTGTGACCCTGACCGCAGGCTTTGGCTGTCTTGCAGGCGCATACTGGAACAATGCCTTGGGTGCTACGGATGCTGGTATGGCTTGCCAAAAGGCCGCTGGCGCTTTGACATTTGTATCGGATCTACTAGGCTGGTGGATCTTCTTTGCAATCTTGTTGGCGTCGCTTGACTTCCCGTTCCAACTGCCAGGTGAGTGAGCTCCAGGCTCGTCTCCCATGTGAGTTTGCAGGCTAATCATTCTACAGTCGGTGACCTTTCCCGCTTCATCAAAGGCGCGAGTGAGAAGGCGAAAGAAAAAGAGAAGGTATGAAGAAGTCTCTGTAAAGCGTTGTGCGCGCCTCTTTCGCAGCTTGCTATGTCACATGACTTTGTGTACATTCTACTCCATCTAAACGACGGCTTTAATGTGTTTTGCCACTCTTTAGTGCCCTGTTCTCTCATGTGCCAGGCGAATCTCACAGTCAACCTCTTTGTCTGCTGTTCATCCTAGTAGTCATCGAACAAGCTCTCGACCTCATTAAACGATGCGGACCCACCACCAGTATGTAGCGTAGCATTGTGCATTCCGTCCCTTGCGAACAACACAATCTTTCCTCCAACACCGACAGGGCCGTACTCGATCTCAACCTGCTCCGAGTGATGTGACGTCTTCATCGTGATGGGAACTTCTTGCTTCGTGTCGCCATTGTAGTAAGCGAAGCTTGACCACGGGACCTCTTTGGACGGGTACAACTCGATCGTCAATTCAGGCTTCCAGTCCTCCGTCCACTTGTTGTTCCCTTGATAGATGTCTCCTCTCGGAACGATGGCACCGGCACGGACATATGCTGGGATGTAGTGTACGTCCATCTCTACGCTCGCACTGCTTCCGCCTTCGTAGACGGAGGATTTGTTGAAATACTCAAGGTACTTAGTGCCTTCTGGGAAGTAGACGGTCCTTTGATCCTCTGCGGTGACAATGGGCGCTACGAAGAGCTCCGACCCAAAGTAATACGCATCTGTCATGTCGTATGTCTTCTCATCGTATGGTGCCTCAAGGAACGCTGCTCGCATGACTGGGATGCCGGTCTTGTGAGCTTGGTACGTATAGGATTTGATGTACGGGAACAGGTCGTGGTGCATGTTCGCGGACTCTTTCAACACGTCAACAAGGTCGGATGTATATGGCGGGTACCAGGGTGTATGATTCGTCCCGATCGGGATCTCGTAGACGGGCGAGAATGTGCTGAACCACATCCATCTGGCCCAGAGATCTTCCATAGGGTCATTCTCCTCGCGAATGTATCCCCCAGTATCGCTTGACCATGTGGAGAAGCCCATCAGACCGGATCGGATACCGCTCGTGACGGAGTACGCAAAGCCGGTGTAATTTGAATGGGCGTCGCCGTTCCAGACGTTGGTCTTAGACCTGGAACGGTCGACTACACTCCGCGCAAAGTCAAAAAAACTGCTTTCTCCCCATTTCTCAACCATGGTCTCGTAGCAGAGCTGAATGAAGAGCGACATCTGAACATTTTGTTCGAAGACCGGCATCTCGCCTTCTTCGCCTCGATCGATCTTGTAGCCCTTCACTCCCACCGATGGGAAGTAGGACAAGTGTTGCTTGAAATAATCATATGCTTCAGGTATGCTCAGGTTCAAGGCCGGGCCGCGAAATATCTCTCCATCGATGCCAGGGAACAGCCAACCATTCGCAACAGAGGCGTTGTATAGCTCAGTATCAAGAAAAGCCCGGTTTGCAACCCAGACTTGGAAGTCGAAACCCCAGTCAGACCTAGATTGGTTAGTCATGTGGGCTTTACTCGGACATCTGAGGACTTACAGGTTCTTGATGAATGCTTCCGGGGTTGGGTAATACACAGGATCGAAATCAAAGTTGCCATAGCTGTAGTTGCCTGTCCCATAAGGTCGGTCCGCGAACATGGAT
This sequence comes from Hortaea sp. C3G1500-4, assembly GCA_022701445.1. Lineage (NCBI taxonomy): Eukaryota > Fungi > Ascomycota > Dothideomycetes > Mycosphaerellales > Teratosphaeriaceae > Hortaea > Hortaea sp. C3G1500-4. Next base: position 807,287 of record JAJVDI010000016.1, read on the forward strand.
GTAGCACGAATCTGATTGTAGTAAAGGTGGTTGATCACATCGTAATAATTCTCTTGAGCATTTGAAACACTTCCGTGAAAGTCTTCTTCAAAGTTGTCGCTCCAGAACGTTGGTCCGTATCCAGAGTCTGGAGGCATCTCGATCGTCGAGCTGAGCTCAGCATACGCTGACAGGATACTCTTCAGGTCTCCAGGTCGGTCTGCTAGGATCACGTAGTAGACTAGGCTGCTCGTATTGAAGACGAACTCTGCTGTGCCAGGCATACCGAAGTTGAACGATCCCATTTGGAGCGTGTCTGCGTACACACCGTAGCCTGCGTTGCTGAAAAAGAAAGGCGCACGAGCGTTGGCCCAATTGACTCCTTCGGAGTTTCCTACGCCTTTCAGGTTGAATTCAATACCAGCATTGTCCAGCTGGTCATCCCAAGGGTATTCCCAGACGCCATAGAAACGGTCTCCTGCCTCCGCAGAGAAGCGTGCACCCACGAAAGAGGAACTGGTGTTTACAGTGACACGAGCCACCTGGGAGTTGACAGATTCCCATGCTACTTGCCCCTGATTGTTTGCGAATCGACCTGAAGCAGAAGCAGCGACAGGCGATGCAGAGCTGTTGGTGCCGCCAACTAGTATAGCTGAGTTATGCACTGCACCTCCAAATTTGCCGACATCTAGAGCGAATGGCGAAGTAGAGGCTACAGAAAGAGACGGCTTCTCGTCGTGAGACCCCTTGTGCCAGTGCCACGCTGCGTCTGGCGGGCCATGTCCGGCGAAGACCTGTTGCAATGAAAGAGCCGCTGTAGCAGCGAATGCTAGAGAGATTTTTCCCATCGGAAACGAATTGAAAAAGAGAATCAAATAGACCTACGATACTTGCTGAACCTTTAGTGGCCTACAAGACGTGTTTTAGAATGGGGACCAATGTCTCCAATTTCACCGGCGAGCAATGGGATTTATCCAGAAAGGACCCCACAAGCGGCATGCTGGTACTGGACAGAGGGGAAAAGCGGCATCGAACGTCACGATCAGAGCAACGGCGGGTCTTGAAGGAATAAGGGCTTGAGTGATTGTCGTTTGTGACCCCCAACCCAGGTGAGAAATGAGGAGAAGGTCGGTGATAGATTGTCCGGTAGGCGGGGACGTGATTGAGACCTGGTCATGCTTTTGAGATCGGCGACGCGGCAACAACCGTAGATCCGTCGGGGTTGGAGAGAAAGTGATCAATCGGCATGGCGCAAAAAGTCCTGCTGTATCTCATCCACAAATGCGGCATCACTGAGTAGTACTTGTGCATGGCAGTCGATGGTATGGATTCCAGATCTGGACGGAGATGATGGTCGGCCGCTTCCGTTGTTTCCGGGAAGACCTCGGGAGGGTTGGCCAAACTGGTAGGTGCCTCAGGTGGACGGCGGGCGCCCACCTCACTTACCTCGATTCTCCTGCTGTGCAGTACATCCTTTTCGTTAATCAAAATACCTACTCCAACCACTACAACCCATGTGGTCACTGCTTCTGGCTGCGAAGCTTGCACAACTCACAATTCCTGTCATGCACAGAGAACTATGAATTAAAGTCACGCCTGTCGGCAGAAAAGCGCTCTCACCATGCCGATTTGCATCCAGTGCACCTACCCTGTCCCGCAGCTGTATACGACCTATTCTAAAGCAGACGACAAAGCGCTCGGGAAGGGCGTCCGGTTAACGCAATGTCCGAACTGTAAAGGCTTCGCCGATAAATATGTCGAGCATGATTTTGTGGTACTCTTTCTGGATCTAGTGCTTATTAGGCCTCAGGTAGGTTGTAATTACATTCTATAGCATTGGTGGTTGTGTCTTGAGCATGCAGACATGGTTCAGGCTCTGAACGACAGATAGGCGTATCAATAGGATGGTGTTATTTGGGATGATACATATTACAAGAAGCCCCGCTGACGGGCAGGTAGGTCTACAGACATCTCCTCTTCAATTACCTGGGTCGCGAAGATAACCGCTTTGACGTATGTCCAACTACCTCGCCGTGGTCTCGAACCTCATGACTCGGGCCGAATGTCCGGCCACCAGTCGTGCGGGCATTGCTAGGGCCATTAAGGACTGACCATAATATAGCCATCCATTCTCCGCTTTGCCACTTTACTGCTACTCTTCGATGTATACCTAACATGGGCCCGCATCGAGAAAGCCACGCCATCCTCTTCACCAAGCCTACTTTCACCGCCGCCGCCACTTCCTCCCTTCCCATCGTCCAACCCATCTAACACCGCGAACTCGACCAGCGGACATGAAACCGGCAGCGTCAATGTGCTGGCTCAACAACCCATCCTACTGCAATATCTTTTCTTCCTCTTCCTCTGCGCAGCGGAGACAGTCAGCTTCCACCTCCCGATCCGCACGCTTCTCGGCCTTCGTCTACCTGACTGGACACGAAGTCTGGTGCCTTATTACCCTCACCCAGCCTTGATCAGCACAGCACTCTTGCTGAGCTCTTTCACCAAACTCTTCCCGCTGCTGCTACTCGTGTGGCAGTACGACTTACCTTCTTCCGCTAGTGCCGTGAGTTGGGCGGTCATCATCAACAACGTAGCTGCGCTGGAAATCCTGCTGGGATGTGGCTACATGAGAGCAGCTGTACTTTGTGGCGTTGGCGCTGTGGGTAGGGCCGCTGTGGGCTGGGTGAGTCTAGACACCATACGAACCCTTTTTGATACACGAGCTTACGGGAAATGTTTAGATGATTCTGAGGGCGGTAGGCATAGGCGGCGGAGTCGCTGCTGCCGGGGTAGTGGAAACGGGCGATCTGATTGAAGTCTGGAGACGGCTCACTGGCGCTTTGGGGTTTGGATGATGAGGGCAATGGTCTCGCAAACGAGATAGGAAGGGCCTAGCCTCGTGACCTTTGTATGCCGCTCGTGTTGATACTTTGGTAGAAAATCCCAGATACAGTCCATTGCACGTGTCCCGCCGAACTCTGGAAGACCGATGCAGCTCCCATCATATAATGTACAATCCATGCCTAGCGCCTGAACTCCATGCCGATGCTTTCGTTTTCCCAACTTGGTATTTATTAAAACATTCTGCCACTCTTGACTGGGCCGTTGTTATATTCCGGGCGCAGGTCGCCTCGCTCAGGCACGATGAGGGGGTGCCATTGGGCTAAGAAGGTGATGGCTGTATTCATTGTCAGCTGTGATGTTCCAAAGCCTATGGCAAATTCCGTGTTCGAAGGGAGCATCTCCGCCTGCACCCGCATATAAGACCAGAGCATGTGCTGTTCCATCCCTTCCTACCGTACTCTCTCGATCCTGAACCAGAAGGGGAAAATACGTACCCCACATCAACCAACAGCTCCATGCGCTTAATATCAATGTCGATCGCCATACGGTTTGGGTGTCGCCTTTGGGGGAGAGGAACCAGGCTGCCACGCTGAAGACGGCAATGAAGATGATAGAGATGATGAGGCTCCAGCTGTACGGCGCATCCGCGGGTCAGTAGATGCTTTGTTGGAGCGCAGGGCGAATTGGACTTACCCGTTCGCCATGATGCCAGTGCTTTTGTGAATTGAATGTGTATGTTGCGGCTGGATCTTCCACTCTGAGCGGTAACACTGCTCGCGACAGCGTATAGTTGCCTTGCCTTACACCCGTGAAGCAGCTGGCGACTAGACGTGGTCGAGCTGCCCGACGTAGACCCGACTGAACCGCCGCCCGGCGAGCTTGACGTACTACTGAAGCCTGAGGCAACAGCATCCGACCTTCCCGTCAGCTTCCATCTTCCTCCTCTGACCATCCCAGCTCCTCTCGACTTCATCCGCGAAATATCTGTATGATGACTCCAGATCATCCCCAGATCATCCAGTGCCTGTCAATCATCGCATACATCAACATTCGCCGCTACTATTGGCTTTGAGTCATCTGCACCCAAAGCATCTGGCTAGAAAGAATCGTAAAACCATCAAGCGGCCCGACCAGAAGTCGATGTACCTTGCTGTCTCTGAACACAATTCGAGTCTCCACGTTGGTCGCCGTCAATGAAAATCATGGCCATTCAGCACTACCTCTCAAGACTAGATCCCTCCCCTCCCCATGCCAATTTGCAGCACACCTCTCAGCAACAGGGGAAACGCAAGCAGTATTGCCTGTCCCGGTGCATTGAGTAGTTTTGCGTTGCCCGTACGCTTTGATCCGAATCGACTCATCCTCCAATCACTCGAGGATCGGTTCGAAATCGCTGTTTCTAGGCACAAGGTCTTAGATTTTGCGATCTTTATCAAACTTAAAGCCGCATGGTAAGTCAACACAGCTGTCCTCAAGCTGATGTGTCTAAAAACACTGATTCGGGACCTGCCTCACACTGGGAAGCGTAGATAGTCATCGCGCTCGATGCATGGTGAACAAATTTCATCGATCACACATCTTACCTTCCTCCGCGCTAGACGCTGCTACTCTCATTGCCACTGTATTCCGGCCTCAGCCATCATCAGGTCTTTCTTGTCTTCAGCCATGTCTATAATGAAATTTCCCGTCGAGCTGGAACTCGGGACTTTGAAGGCTCTTTCGACGCATGGGCTTTGCGCTGTCACGTTTTTGACAACCCACAGAGCCTGAACTTCACTAAAGCGCCGACAAACTCATTCAGTGCCTACGACAAGACCGGCGAAGACCATGGTCATATTGTCCACTGAAAGGCACCCATGGACCTGTTTGGAGGCAGGTACTACGCTCGCAAGCCATACGAAAACATCTACAGTGGTCTATTGAATATGTGGAAGAAACAGCTCAAGCACCGGCCAAGTTGATCGAAGAAAGTCCACGTGATCTGGAAGAGTCCTGTGGTGCCAGATCTTGCCATACAAGTGCATGCGATGCGGCAGGATTCGCATGTGGAGCCCTCCAACTTGTTGAAAGACATTGATTGGAATGACAAGGACGTGCTGGGAGCTTTGATTGCACAAGGCATTCCTATCACGATCTAGTCAAAGGGCTGAGTGTGTGAGCGGGATGACTGCCATTTAAAGATCCCAATGCTGGATGATATATGGGTCCAGCAAGTGCGCAGGCAATGCAAGAGGGTTTATGTTTGCTCCATACAGGATGCAAAGTCAATTGAGCAGCTGTTGTGATAGGTTCTGTTCTTTAGGGAGCATTGAAAATGCCAGGCTATCGCAGAATTAGACACTGCTCGCGTACGCAAAGGAGAACTTGTCCGATCGATTTCGTACGAATAATAACCGGATTTCACCTCTTCACTCGCTCTTAATTGTGTATCTCAAGCTATGGCGTGGAATTTAGGATGTACGACACCAGTCGAGCCGGTTTGAGAACGTTGACACGTCGACGTGTCCAACTTATTGCGTCTTTTGATGACCACATCGAAATCACTTTGTATGCATACTATGTATATAGAAACGCTGTGTTGTCATTTCTACACCAAGGTGGATCATTGTTGAGCCGGCAAAGAAGGCGGTTAAACGGGCAAGTCTGCCGAATCAGCTGAAGTGTCCCACTCTCCCCAAGCTCTCCAGACCCCACGCGGCCTACTCTTCCAGGCAATCCCGAATTCAGCCTTGACTGCGGGATGACTTCAGCCGCCACTGAGGGGGACCTGTTGGGCCACGAGGACTTGCCCTGTCGAGCAAAGCCGTCAAGATGTCACCGCCGTCGGAGAGGAAGGTCCAGATTTCCTCCAGTTTCGACATTGATTCCAAGTCCTTCCACGAAAAAGTCGTTGATCATAAGAACGGTGGGACGAAACGTATCGACGAAGAACAACCGCACCAGCATCACCAGAGTACCACTGTCACCTCGAACCCGGTGACGTACGAGAACAACGGGACGGACGAGCTTCACATCACAGAAGGTGAAGTGATCCAGCAGTCGAAAGCAACCGAGGGTTTTGATACCAGCCAGCTTTAATTCACGACATCAACAATGGCAGCCAACGGTGCAGCAGGCGGTCTCCGCATCGCCATGGGCGGCGATGACGCCGGTGTTGGCTACCGATCCCAGATCAAGGCCGACCTTGAGGCCGACCCGCGAGTAGCCAAGGTCATCGACGTCGGCGTGCACGAGAAGAGCGACAAGACCGCCTACGCCCACCCGGCCGACGAAGCCGCCAAGATGGTCGCGAAGGGCGACGCCGACCGCGCCCTGCTCATCTGCGGTACTGGCCTCGGCGTAGCCATCTCCGCCAACAAGGTCCCCGGCGTCCGCGCCGTGACCGCCCACGACAGCTTCAGCGTCGAACGGTCCATCATGAGCAACGACGCGCAGGTGCTGTGTATGGGTGAGCGTGTCATCGGCCTCGAGCTCGCGAGACGTCTGGCGAAGGAGTGGATCGGCTACAAGTTCGACCCTAAGAGCGCAAGTGCTGCCAAGGTGGATGCTATTATGGAATACGAGAAGAAGAACTTTGCATAGGGTGTTTTGAGGCTTGGGTTGGTTAGCGATGATATAAGTATCAGGGTATGACATGTCAGAATTGAGCAAGATGCTCGCGTTGGTGCTTCATTTTTTTCAGTGAAGAAGCCATGAACTCCCAAGGTGGAAGTGGCCTCCCGCTGTTCATGTTGCAGTGGCTTGCCTGCACGCCAAATGAATCGTCCAGTGTTGTTGTTGAAACGCTCCCTCTCAGTTGTCTTCACATTGTCTCAATGGAGTCATTGTGCAGAATTCAATTTGGTGTCTCTGATTGCCGTTGACATGGTGAAACGGATATGATGAATCAGACAAGTGGCAAGACCGATTTACAAGACGTAGAAATATCAAATATGTCGTTGGGCACAGCCAGATTGGCATTCTGGCAAGCGTGTCACTTAGCCGCATCGATGCATGGCCCTGTCGGGCGTACCGAAAGAAATGGGTGGTGCTAAATGCTTAGCCACGAATACCCGAAAGGTCTGCAGGCGATTTGCCGTTCAATATTTGATGGCATTGCCATTCTCAAAGAAATGTCAGAGGGGGTACATAGTATTTTTGTTCTACATTTGGGCTTGATCACCTCGGCCCGGAGATAGCGCGAAACACCGATGTGGCCTGCATGACTAAAGCATGGTTGTTCGAAGTTCGAAGGACACCAAACGACAATCGTAGATCCGCCCTACACTCTTGTCTGTCCTCCCTTCGTCGAGCAGGCTTACAAATTCACCATTCAAACCCTAGCGATACGTCGCAATCATCGCCCGACTCTCGTCCTCGCACCGCAATCCAAGGCAGCCGTACCTCTGCCCACGCCCGAGACCATTCATTCAAAGTCTCCGCGGACGGTTGGGACCATGGCAGACGCCGGCCACTCCACAGTCAACATCCCCCAGATCCTCGCCGTAGCCGTCGTCGGCTTCCTTGCGATCCGCTGGTACCTCTCCAAACCCAATGAGTCCGCTTCAGAATCCCGGCCCCAGCGGGCGAGACCGGTCGATGTCGCCAAAGTGGAACAGGTCGCCGCCATGTTCCCGCAGCTCGACCGACGAACTATCGCATGGGACTTACAGCGGAACGGACAGAATGTGCAGGCGACGATCGAGAGGGTGCTGGCGGGGAGATCACTGGACAGCCCACCGCCCAGCTTCCAGCCGCAGAATCTCCCAAGCGCTTCTCAGCAGGCGCCAGCGGTGGGCGTGAGTGCACAGAATAAGCCCGCAACGGGGCCGAACCAGCAGGATCTGATCACGAGGTATAACTTGCAAGGGAGAGTAGGCGGGAAGGGGAAGGAAGCGGTGCCGAGCGAGGAGCAGCAGCAGCAGGCGCAAAAGGGTGCGGGGTGGAGCAGTGATAAGAATGCGCGAGCGGAAGGGTTGAAGCGGAGGAGGGAGGAGATGGTGCTCGCGGCACGGAGGAAGATGGAAGAGAAGGAGGCACAGGGTGGATCTGCTTAAAGGACTGCATTGTTTGAACGACGGTGGGGTGGGGGATGGGGTAGAAGGGATGATGGAGTGGATGGATGAGTGGTTTGGTCAGCTTTTGCTTGCGTTCGAGCGCTTGCAGTGTTTGTATATATCGTTCAAGTGTCTATCGGCGCGTTGTAGGGCAAGTCGTGCTTCTCTGTTATTGCCATGGTCTAGTCGCATGGGAGAAATGCCCCCGTCACGTGCCTTGGTCGCCGACGTCAGAAGCGCTTTCGGAACCCCGGAGCCCGGCGCGAGCCGTCAGGTCTGCTACCGGGCCGAATGCGCCAAGGCTGCCCCGGAGAGTGTCAGCTTCACCTCCGACACCTGCAGCTTCGCGGGCTCAGGCATCGGACGTGGAGTGAGTGTAAGACTGTACCTAGTACAATACTTACGAAAGGACATGATTGAGCGGCCTGGAATCTAAGATATCCCTCCCCCTATTGTCTCGTCTCGCGCGCACAGTACATTGCGCCTCTAACAACACCTGGACCCTACTAGCGACCGCACCCCGCCAGTCGCACCTCCCATCTCCCATCGTGGTTGAAGACGGCCCCACGGAGAAGGCGCAACCCGACCCAGCGACAGGCCGGCGCATGCCTGGTGAGGTGCACCTGCTTTATCGAGCTCTCGGCGGAAGAGGAAGTCGTGGTTGGGAGGCAAGATGAACCGTTCAGGTAGGCACCATCTCCATATTCCCTTCTCCTCAATCAGGCCCACTGCCCTGTGCTGTGCCATCCCGTGTATGCCTTGGGCAACCAAAAGACGCTGACCTGGGAGTGTCCGGTGGAATGCCATGGCGCCCCGCCGACACGCTCGCCGGCGAAGCAAACACTGGCAGCGCTTCTCCTCTTCCATCTGGTCAGACGACGGCTCGCTGAAATTGTACACTAACCCCTCCCTTCCTCCTCCAGGCGCTGGAAATCCCAACAACAACCCTCTCCGATCGATGAACATGAACTCCTACCCAACCCAGCAACAACAGCGACAAGGGCCTGCCACCGGCCCCCGCCTGCAGAATGCCAATAAGGGCGGCATGGGCAATGCGACAGCGCTGGGCGGGTGGAGCGGCGTAGGCGGTGGCACAGGATTTGGAGGAGTCGGGCAAGCCGGTGGTGGCGGCGCTGGAATGGGCAGACCGGGTCAGCTGAGTGGCTTTGCGCAGGTCATGGGTGGCGGCGGACAGAACGGTCTCGATATGAGGTGAGCAACTTGCACCCCTCTCCCAGTGAAGGAGAGCAGGCGCTGCACGTGACACGAACGTGCTTGCTTCTTTGAGCAACAAGCTTGCGATTGCCAGACTGGATCACAATGGCGGAGGCTCCCGTCCACCTCACGACGACACATCAATCCAATTGCATTCCTCGCATTGCTGGACGTCGCATAATTTCGGACATGCTGGCTAACGTACGATCAATTAGTGACTTTCCAACCCTCTCTGGAGGCCCCCGACAAGCAGCACCCTCCGCCGCCGCAAGCTGGAATAGCGCATCCATACGACAGACCTCCGCCCAACATCAGCAGCAGCAACAGCAGCAGCAGCAGCAGCAGCAGCAACAACAGGCTGCAGCCCAGCAAGCAGCGCAGCACCAGCAACGAGCTCCTTCAGCAGCACCATCACAGCAAAGTCTAGACCAAGGCCTCGATGCTGGACGATCACAACAGCCCACGGAGCAGGATGGGAGAAGTGGCGGTGGCGGTGACGAATTCCCACCTCTATCAGGGCCAGGACAGTTAGATGGCGACACTTCCAACCTCGCCAGCGCAGTCACGTCGCCAGGCGCATCCCAGCCATCGACCGCTCAGCAGACCCAGTTGCCTATCCGAGAAGCTTCGAATGCCGCCTTCCAGGCACCGCAATCGCAACAACAGACACCAATAGGACCGCCGCAACTTCCTCAGTCAACTCCGCAGCTCCCACAACAAAACACTGCCTCTCAACCCCCAGCGACTGCGGTGAAGCGTTATGCAGACATGACGGACGACGAAAAGTATGGGCTTGCCGGCTTAGCAGCCGCTTTCGAAGCAAGGCGGTTGTATGAGATCGGCCAGACTTCGCAGATTGACGCCACTCTCCCATCCACGATGCGCAACGCTCTCTTCCTCGGCCAGGATCTCAGCCTTCTCGGTCTGGATCTCGATTCCCCTGAGCCATTGTATCCCACCTTTTCTGCCTTCCCATCAGCAGCGGCGGGGACCAATAGCTTTGATTATACCGAGCGTAATGTCGTCCCTGAGTTCTCCCTCCCGCCTGCCTACGTCGTTACCAACGTCCCAAATCTTGAAGGCCGAATGGGAGGGTTCAGTGACGAGACCTTGTTTGCTATCTTCTATCTTCACCCAAGAAGTACGCTGCAAGAGCTTGCTTCGATCGAGCTGACCGGCAGAGATTGGCGGTACCACAAGCTTCTTAGACAGTGGCTGCAGAAGGACAACCCAGCTACTCATAATCTAGGCGGTACGGGCGGCGCAGCAGGCGCAGCGAGTGGAAGCTCAAGTCTGCCGCTCCACGACTTTGCGCAAAGCATTCCCGTGGCCGCACCGCCTGTCCGCCTTGGGCCGGGTCAAGAGAAGGGCGCCTACGTGTTTTTCAATGCTTTGGAATGGAGACGGGAAAGAAAAGAGTTCGTCCTAGACTATGGGGAGTTGGAGGGCCGAGCAGGTGCTGCCTACGGCGGAGGCGCAATGAGCAATGGAACGGGCGTCACGGCACCCGCACCAGGGCTGCCAGGTCCAGGGCAGGTCAGTGGAGTGACGACACCTGCCCCTGGCCTCAGTGCACCGGCAGGTCAGATTGGAGCTGGCGCTTAGAGTACGCTATGGCATGGTTTCGTGGATGTACCTTCGTCTCGACCATATGTGACGGACTTCCGTCGTTCATCTGCGGATGGGTTAGGGCTAAGGCGAGACGTCGACAGTCCGTTGACTCGCCTGGTCAATGTAGCAAGTTATTAGACATGGTCGGGGAATTCTCCTGCCTTGACACTTTTGGCAATGCCGAACTATAATTTGGCTCTTCGTACTTATCTTCCAAGACATTTGTTCCTTTTCCTTGGTAACCATCAGATTTACGGCAATACCGGCGCCATCTTTCTCCACCTCGGTTCGATAAGACCAAGCTCCCGGCTCGGAGGACAAATCTGCATGCTCTGGACATTCATCTGAGGGGAGGCAGATATGATCCTGTGCTCTTGCGACCGCCGTTCTGGGTTCGGAGAAGGTAAGCGAGGAATAAGGGTTGTGGATGGGGATGGAAGTCTGAAGTGAAATTATGCTTCGTAATAGAAGCAATTGTAGATCCATTTTATCAAATGTCAGGGATAACTTTCTAGTGTGCAACGTTATCACCAGTCGTTTTCAAGTCAATGAGGCTCTATTACCAATGTTTTTTTGGCAATTCGAATACGTCACGTGATTGCCTGCCGAGCTTGGACCAGCCAAAGCGCCTCCAGAACGCGACCCTCCGTTCGTTGTAAACATCGCCCCCGTTTATCATCAGACATGAGTGAGATCCGGAATGACCTTCACCGACCCAGTCCGTCTTCTGTATAGGGCGCGGCGATGGACCACCACAATGCCAAGGAATCCCGCTGGAAGAAATTCGCCGTCGTGCTTGTTTACCGAGCGATGACCAGTAAATACCTCAGAGGCGTCTGCCGCTGGGAAGGCGGTGTTTTGATGCTACCGTCGTTCTGCTCGGCTTGCATCAAATCGACCCACGAAACCAATTTATCTGAAGCGCACGCCATGGAATTTGTGAGGAGTAATACCTCCATTCCGGTCCCTAAAGTGTACCAGGCATTTGAGCGAAAAGGCCGGGTCTACATTGTCATGGAGAGGATCAAGGCAGCAAATGTGGGAAGCAAGTGGAGTTCCCTCTCTCACGATTCAAGAGAGAGGATCTTCCAGCAGTTGAGACCAATGATCGAAGAACTCCGAACGCTGCAGCCACCGAAGGGAATGGGCATCGCTAATGTCGATGGCGGTCCCATCTTTGACCCCAGACTTCCAACCCAATCGGAGTGGGGCCCCTTCGGCGATATCTACGACTTTCACAAAGCTCTAGTTGATCATCAAGACATTGGCAGCGTGGTAGACGAAAATTATGGAGATTTGCGGGAATTAGCTGCATTTTACCGTCAGACATGGTCTCGGCCGGTCTTCACGCATGGCGACCTAAGTAGTTTCAATATACTCTACGACGGAGAAAAGGTTGTTGGCATCATTGACTGGGAGACTGCAGGTTGGCTGCCACCGTATTGGGAATATGCCACTGCGTGGTATGCCAACCCCCAAAATGCCTTTTGGCAGGCAGAAGTTGACAAATTTCTGCAGCCTTTGCCGCATGCCCGGGCAATGGATTCGGTGCGTCGGAAGTACTTTGGCTTCGTTTGAGTCTACCTCCTTCCGCACAAAACTGATCATCCATCAAGGCAAGGTTACACGTTACTGGCATTTTGTGTTGATGTGCCCATTAGGTCCGATGGAGCATGAGGCTCGGTGTGCGAAATCTGACACAGTAGCGCTCCCGCAGGACTGGGCGAACGCCATGTGAGATTGCAAGCGTCGTATCAGCTTTGTCGATTGGTTGGACGCCATGAACCGCCCTAGAATACACATGCAATGCTACCTCCTCGTGATCCTATACCCGCACGCACGTGTAGTATCAGAGTAAAAATGGGAGTTGGGTCGAGACTGGATCAGAGCATATGGTCATGTCCTGTAGACTAATGTTTCGGCATTGCGCTTACGTATGGCAGATCGCCGTGCCTCGTGATAGTGCAGCTCTAACATGGACATCCCATGTTCACCACAGAGGTCGGCAATTGTTTGATGGTTACACTGTGCCTGTCCGTAGATAAGGCGGCGGTGGGATTTACGTCCTGGCCCCTGCCAAGATGAACTGGGTCGAGCTTCGGGCGACGCCGAACGTGGTGGCTGTTGATGCCGTCTGTGCGTCTTTCCCATGACAAGCAAAAATCTCAATTCTCTTTTTCCTCGTAGTGTCGCCGCGCCCATGGAATTCGCCGTCGAATGCAACAAGTGTGGCGTCTGATCCCATAATCCCGCATGACCTACATCTTTTGCGGATGGCAGCCCGGCTGACGTCAAGAGAAGCAACGAGGGCTAGATACATAGTACGAGTCCACAGTTGTTGGACTTCGTTATTTGCATCCATCCCCGCATGCAGATCTCGCCCCGCTGCGTTCCAACAACAGCATCATCTCCGAAATACGCGATCGTCGACCGACGCATGTGAAATGGACCTGCCTCGGCTTCACCACGGGAACGGTAAAGGAGTCGACTAGCACGAGGTAAGCGATTTGGAACAGCCAATCCCATGAATCAGGGCCCAGCAATTCCATTCCTTTCTCCGACATCTCGCCGCCTATGGAAAGGGTTGGGATGGTCAAATCTTGACCATAGCGGTTTTGTCTTGTCAGCCTTAACCACGCGAACAACAGCGTCCAGGAGCCTGAAGGTTATCCGGACTAAAAACCCCATGGGGATCAGTGTTGTTTAACGTCGCTTAACAAGCGATTGCTACCGTGCGAGGGCTAATAATACGGCTGGGTCCCCTATCTATCTACCACCTCCCTTCATCTCTGCGAGACGTTGAACTCTCTTTCTTTTTCTGCCCTTCTTTCCTTGCGCCACTTCGCTCCGCGCTATGGCAGAGAAGCTCGGTTCATCGGGGCCCAGCGAGGCTGCTGCCGATGCCGCCACCGCCACACCTCGTCGTTCTTTTGGTCAGAAGTTTGCCCGTCACTGCACCAGGTTCTGGTGGCTGCATCTGATCATCTTTATCATTGTAGTCCTGGTCGTCGTGTTGCCAGTGTAAGCTTTTTCGACAATTGGTGTACATCGGCGAACACAGTGCTGACAAGCTGGGCCCTATAGCATTTATGTCGGCTACCCGAAAATCGCGCAAGATGGCATCAACTCAGCGACATTGCACATAACATCGCAGGAAGTCCTAAACCCAACGCCTGACCATGTAGACGTCTCCCTCACCAGTCGCTTCATTACGGACTCCAGCTATCATCCGGACCTCGAGGCGTTTAATGCTTCCCTTTACCTGCAGGGCCGGGACCGGTCTTTTATCAACCTGGGGATACCCGACATCGATGGCGCCAAGAACGGAACTGTCGTCCAAGTCGACCAGAAGGCGGCAGTGATTGGTAACAGGGACGAGTTTGAAAGATACTGCGAAACCACTCTCGGAAGCGAAGAGTACACCGTTTTCCTTACCGGCAGTGGAGGACTGAAGCAGGGAAGCTTGCCAAGTACGAATGTCGACTACAACAACAGCGTGACTATTAAAGGTAAGTGATCTGACACCTCAAAGATAGGAGAAGTGTACATTAATATACCATACAGGTCTCAACCAACTCAAAGGCCTTACCGTCACCAACTTCTCTCTCCTTTCAAACACACTCGAATCTGGAGCCAACTCTCGCGGCCAAGTCATGATCCCGAATCCGTCGGTGCTGACCCTTGCACTGGGCGATGTGTACATTGACATGTACGTTAACGATACTTTTATCGCCAATGCGACACTGCCATCTCTCACCCTCACCCCCGGTAACAACACATACCCCATCGAATCGACGACGAATCAGACTCAGGTGGCGCTCTTGCTCCAGCAGGATGAATATCACTGCGGCGTTCTCCCAGTGGACATCCGGGGTAACCGATCGGTAGCAGACGGGCAAGTACTCTCATACTATTCCAAAGCGCTGCAGGCGGTGCCAGTCAGGACAGACTTCAACATTACGCCGACTTTGCAAGAAGCCGGGTTGGGTGCTGCCGTGGGAGGACCAGACTCGTGTAAAAGCAGCAGCTAAAGTCGATCTATCTTCATAATACCCATCACTTCTGAGAGCGAGGGCACGCCGGATCATGCCCTTCTGTCTAATCGTCGGAAAAATCTTTTTACCTTACTTCGTCGGCTGGTGGCTGCCACATGTTGGTTTCGTCATCGGGCGCAAATTCTACGGGATAGCTCGTGTCTCCCGTATTGATCAATGTCTGCTCTTCTCCAAGGGAGAGTTCCGACCCCTCCCATTCCATGTTTATCAAGTCTAGCACGCCTTCCGTGTAATGATCCATCGCTTCCACTTCTATCCATCCGGCCTTTTCTAGCTCAATCAATCTTCCATCTACGCAGGAAAGTCATTCCCGTCCATGTTCTGTATCATGAATCTCAATCCTGATGCTCTGAATTTCGTGATAGCCAACCCGTGTATCCCGCACGTGCGCGCCTTCATTGTAAGCAGCTTGGATGATCCTTTCACTTCTGTCATCAGTGTCAGATGTAATATCATCATATTTTGTATTTGCTACATCGTTGACCGAAGGGGATTCACGTTGCGTCTCTGGAAGAGAAAGTCCAGACCCGACAATCCGAAAGCCCTTCCATACTGATTCTCAGGCCAAGTCTCCCGCCCGAAAATGCACAACAGGTAGCGACTACGCACACATGTTCATGCCTCATCAGTTCCCTTCTGTCAACCGCCTGTCCCATTAAGATAATGTAACTGAAGGGCACGCGGCTTTGAAACCTCTTGTCTACGCAGAGGCAGAGACACCAATTCGTCCACGGGCGCGCTCCATTCGAAACACTTTCCGTGTAGGACAATTTAGATACTTGTTGCCGCGAGAGCTCGCAGCGGAATATCGTGTCGGAAAAAAACACTGTCGCACCTCCGAAATCCGCGCTCTATACACCTTGAAGTTATATAGAATCCTCTACCCCTCCCTACCTCTATAAAGCCTCTTTTAAATCTATATTATATTATAAAATAAGCAATTTAGTCCTAAAAAATCGATTTAAAATACTATTAAAATTTAAAAACCTCTAAATAAAAAGATATTAGGGTATAGAGAGGTAGAAGGGAGTCCTAGGACTTTTTTGCTTATATAAACCTCCGAAGCTCTAAAGCTCTTAAGCTACTACGATTCCCTACTCTATACCTTTCTAACCTCTTATTCTTTTTACTAAAAAGTTTTTAGCACTTATTATTATTCTAAATTAATTTTTTAGGTTTTAAAACCCTATATAGTATAATAGAAAATATATATAAAAGGTTATATAGAAGTAGGGAGAGGTATCTATAAATTCTATATAACGTTAAAGTATATAGAGCGTAGATTTCGGAGATACAATAGTGTTTTTTTCTATAATAATATAATAGCTTCGCGGGCTAGCTAGCGACTAATCTTCTAAGGTAATTATAGGTAGCATATATAATTTGCTATGTATAGTATATCTATAAAATTTAGAAAGGTATCGTTAAGAGCTTACCTCTTCTTCTTATAACTTTATACTTATTCTAATAGTTGTTTAAGGTAGTTGCTACTAAGTAGCTAAGATATAGTAAAGGTATAAGACTATAAGTCGTAAGGTTAATCTTATCCCTACTCGTAAGTTATAAGCCTTCTTACTACAAATACTAGCGTTGTCTAAGGTTCTAAGGTTGTTAGTTATAACGACAAAAGTAAAGAGAGCGAAGATAAAGATAGAAATTCTTATCTAATATAAGCTATTCCTACCTTAGATCTATAACTTCTATAAACTATATAATAAGCCCTCGCTACCTAATTATACGCTAAATTCTAAGCTTTATATTTACTACTAAATCTATAATTAGCTAACTATTTTAGAGCTATCTCGTATTCTAAATATACTATCTCTTCTTCTATTAGCGATAAGCTTAGTAGTATATGTCTAGACATAGGAAACGCGCTTAAACCTAGAGCTTAAGATCGAAATATATAGCTCGCTCTTATATAGTAATATAGAGTTAAGTGCCCTATATAGTAGCAATAGACTAAGAAGGCTATACTATTAGGGTTAGTCTTATCTTAAATTTATTTAAGTACCTAACTCCGATAATAGTACTAATCTCTCTCTAACCTTAGTTAATAGTAAACCCTTAGGCGCTAGGTTCCCCTACTAATTTATAACAAAATCGCTTTTAGTAGGCGCTACTACTAGGCTCGACCTTAGTAATTAGCCTCCTACTTATAGACTACTAATGTAGTACTAAGGCTAAACATTTCTAGTATACTAGAGCGAGGATTTACTAAATATAACGAGTTGTCTTGCTACCTTTATAGGTAGTATAGACCTATTTTGTCTCGATTGTTTCTAAGGTACGATATAGAGCTTTAGGTATAGTAGCGTACAAATATTACTACGTTACGAGGCTTTAGTATATTATATCGAAGCCTCTATAAGAGTAGAGGCTCGAGAGTACGGCTTTTGCTTCTATTACTCTAGCTTAGTCTCTATAAGATAGAGTTACTGCCTTTCTTGTTTATATAGGCTAATAGCTATACTTAGATTTATAGCGAAGCGCTTAAGGGTCCTAATATTAGCTAGCTAGTAAATAGCTCTATTACTAGAGGAAGCTATAAACCGGTTTAGCCTTAAAACTTCGAGCTATACTATGTCTTAGCCGCTAAACAAGTACGAACTCGTCTGTCTCTAAGCTTACTAATATAGGCGGATATATAGGATTTACGCTAATTATTACTATTATATATAGTAAGGACGATAGTATAGATCTATTAGTCGCCTCCTCCTATCTTTATATACGATCTCGAGAAGGGTTTAAGCTACTATTCTAGTATACTAATTTCGAGGACGAGCTAACGATAAGTAGTAGCTAAAGTATAGGAGTATCCTATAAAAAGGGCACGCTTACTTTCTATATACTACTTTTTGTCTATAATTCTCTAGATTATTTATTTAGTTATTATGTCTAATAGGACGCGTACAATTATTTATATAAGCTATCGATAGCAATAGCAATACTAACGGTAATAAGCTAGAGATTTATATTAGACGCGATCTTATACTATTTATATTAAATAGGTAACTAATATATATAGGCGGGACGATAGAATTATATATAATACTTTTACTCCTAAAATGCTAATACTATAAATAAAACAACTAATAGTTATATATAATCTCTAGCTAGTAGAGAATAAGACTATCTTCTACTAGCTTACGAGTAGGTAAAGTGTTCTCTTAATATATAAACTACTTGTATTACTATATATTCGGTTACTATTGCCTCCCTATAAAGTCCTTAGCCTCGTCCTAGGTTATAAAGCTAAGGTATATCTAGCCTAGGATCTCGCCTACTATAGGGCCCTTATAGTAAAAAGAATCTTAACCTAGGGGAGTACGTGTAATAAGAGCTCTATCTGTCTTATAACGCTCGTTAATAGCTATAAAGAACTTAGTACTTAGGTTGTCCCTCGAGGCAATTTCTTAGTATTAAGACATAATCTCGTTAAGGATAGTCGTATCTAGTTTTATACTATAATAGAACTCCCTCGGTAGTACTAGTAAGTCCTTATAAGACTTAACCTCGTTTCTATTATTATTCTAATTGTTCTCTTTATTATTATCCTCTTTATCCTTATCCTTATCCTTATCCTCTTCGGCCCTAATATATTAAATGCTATAATTTATTATTATCTTTGCCTTAGTAAAGTTAGCTTTGTTAGATATTAGATTATATAAAGCGAACTAGTCTTAGGGTACGAGCTTAGTCTTATACTCCTTATCTGTCTCTTACTACTCTAGCTAGTAAGTGTAGCCGATACTTAATAATGTAATAGTCTCGATAGCATTTCCTAGTAGCTCTCTAATAGTATTAGGATAACCGTGTTTTAGAGCAAGATTAATAACTAAGACACCTTACTAGACCGCCTCTTTACGATTAAAGATAACGAAGAGATCTTTAAACTTAGGTTTATATCTAGATTAAACATTTTCCTAGTAGAATTAGTATACTATCTACGCTATACTATCGATATCTCGAATCTAGTACTAATCCTCGTAGACTAATCCTTACGTGTCTTTACTAAGACGGGTATTAATCTTACTAGAGGTAATACCGTAAGTATTATATACTATAAAACAATCGCTACTAACTTCTAATATACTAATAGTACTAGCTATAGTAGGCGCAGTTTTATTGTTATTATAGAATATTTAGAAGTTTATTAGATAGTAATCTTAAAGTCTTCGAACATTATATAATATCTCTAACTACTCTTGTATTAACGTATAGACATTTTATATAAGCTTATAGAGAAACAAGATCTTAAAGTCCGCGCTTCTAATTAGACTAGAGGTTAATCGATATAAGAGCGGTTATAGACTTTAACAATCTAAGATAATTAGCTATTTATAGGAATTAGTATACTATAGTTTACTCTTAGTATCTCTACTAACCCTACTTAGCGAGCATCTTTACCTACTATGTAATATAAGTAGCCTATAAACATTAGATATAGTAGGTTATTAGTTAAAGCGATCGATAAACTCTAGATAAAAAATGTTTATAGTACTACTCTATATTTTAGGCTAACTAGAAGCTTAGGGTTAAGTAATATCCCTTAGAATATTATACTATCTCCTAGGCTTAGAGGAGCTAAGGAATAGCGTCTATAGAAGACAAATATAGAGAAAGAGGGTTAAAGTACTATAAGAGTTAATACTATAGTACTACGCTATAGCTTAAGGTTTAAGGTAGTAGAGAGAATAGTTATTAGTAGGACATGTACTAGCTTACTCTAGTTAACAACATAACAATAGAACATTATTATAGTATAGATATATATAGATAGTTTTTGCCTTTAATAAATTATAAATTCTATCGAAATAGGTATTACTAAGCGTAATTAATAGTCGTATTAATCGATACTAGAATCCTAGTAGTAGTAAGCATTTATTGCCTAATAATACCTATAGCGGACGAAGTAGTATACTTAAGTAGATACGTTAAACCTTGTTTAAGGATGCCCTTATACTAATAGAATAACTTAATCGAAGACCTATACTCTATATACTACAAGTTATATATAACTAGCGGCTTAAGGGTAGGATATATTTAAGCGTAGAGAAGACATAGTAGGCGAGCTAGATTTAGTTAGTACTAAACGTACCCGAGTAGGAAACTATGTTCCATATAAGACAGCTAGACTCTAAAGGCATTAGTAGGAGATAGACCGCGGAGCGTTCTTATCGGATACAACGCTCGAAGTTATAGTAGTTACTTGGCATTTGTAGCGTACATGTTAGAGCGTAAGCCTGCAGAATTACCTTTAGAGCTCGCACATCCCCGTTGGACTTACATGCGCAAGAAAGCGGGCACATTATTCTGGCCGAGGCAACGCCTTTAGGGAACCCTTTCGAGCCCGGCAAAGACGGCCATTGCTTGAAGCTAGGCAACGATAGCATGGATGGTCATGGTCCTTCTTCCCAACATAAAGTTCGAGCCCGGCAAAGACGGCCATTGCTTGAAGCTGGGCAACGAGAGCATAGACGGTCATGGTCCTTCTTCCCAACATAAAGTTCGAGCCCAGCAAAGACGGCCATTGCTTGAAGCTGGGCAACGAGAGCATGGACGGTCATGGTCCTTCTGTCCAGCATAAAGTACATAAACGGGCAGTCTACAGGTACCTCCGGCGCCTGTGCAATATGTCAGCAAATGGTCTTCGTGACAAGCCTTGTACTATCACGCTTACCGGGAATGATGGCTAGACGTGTCTCCGGCAGACCGACAAGAGCTGTCGAAGCCATGACACGGAAATTTGTACAGAGCGCCAGCTCAAGTCCGCCACCGAAAGCTGTGCTACCAATGGCAGAGATCGTGGGCATGGGGAGAGTAGACAGGCGGGTCAAGGTTCCACGCAGCTTGGCCAGGAACTCAGACACTCTATGCCAGCATATATCAGCGCCTGCTATCTCGCTTCTACATAGGGCATAGTCTTACTCCTTGGGCGACATGGTAAGCCGCTCCTTCAAGTCCGCGCCAGCGCAAAAGGCATCGTCGCTCTCACTGGCCAAGATCAATGCTCTTGTACTGCCAGATGTCCCCTCCTTATGCAAGCTTTCCACCACTCCATTCAGCTCGTTCAGCAATTGCTTCGAGATAGCATTGCGCGCTTTCGGTCGATCAAGCGATAGGACGGTAATGCTTCCAGCGTGCGGTGCCGGAATGCTGGAGATCTTGATTGCGGAGCCCAGAGATGAAGCATGTCTTCTTGCTCCCACCACAGTCTTCAGCCATTGTCCTTGCACAACGCCATGGCGGCCGAGCTGGCTTCTTGCGGTTGCGACGGCCAGCATCTTGTATGAAGTCTCGCTGGCGACACTGCAGCCGTATCGCTGTCGTCCGCTCTCCGAGCTGCCCCACGCCTATCCTGTATAAAAATAATACGTTCGCACCTCCGAAAGCCCCCTCTCTACCCTTCGAAATCGCGCGTACCCTTCCCTACCTCTAAAAAGACCTTTTTAAATATTTTTAAGTTTATAGAGTAGGGTAATAAGACTTAAGAAATCGATCTATAATATTTATAACTTTTAAAAAGAGAGATATATAAAGATATAAGGGTAGGAGCTTTATAGATAGAGTCCTAGGACTTTTTTGCTTATATAAACCTCCGAAGCCTCCGATCTTCTATCGAGGACTATATATCTTTTTACCCCCTTTTTCTTTTTATATACTTTTTTTTAAGATCTAATTTTATTATAGATCGATTTATTATATTTAAAAATGTTATTCTATAGGGTAGATTAAATTTATAGAGCTTTATTTAAAGATAGAGAGGGGTCCGCGCGAATTCGAGGGATCGAGAGAGATAGAGAGAGCGGGCTTTCGGAGGTGCGAACGTATTATTTTTATTAATAGTAGCCCTCGGCACTCCCCACGCTCAACTTCCGGTCCGCCTTAGCGCCTCCACCCTTCCAAAGGCACGGCCCTTGAGAAGACCAGTTCTGCCTCCTACTACTTCTCCTTTCTCAAATCCTCATCCAATCTCCATCATCCGAATCGCAAACTTGCGCGACTAGTGCTCGAAGTAAGAATGTTATACTGGTGCCCGTCCGAAGGTGCCACCTAGGCCATGAACCCGACCGCTGGCCCATGCGAGCACCCCGCTACAATGCAGCCCACGGAGCGTTTCGAAGTCTTCAGACCCTCAGACGTTGCAGCATTGTTTGCCAAACTACGTGAATGCCCTTCAAACACTTCTGCGGACGTCATCATCCACCTCTATCACCTACTTCTAGATCAGGAAGCTCCAGACTGGCGCGACATGGAGTACGGCAAACGAATCCTGCAGCCTCACTACGACGCCTGGTGTGCTGCTCTCAGCGCTTGCGAGAAGATCTCGACCAAAGGATATTTAGCCGGTATCCATTTCCGTCTCGATCTGACACGACCGTCGCTGCCCGGGCCTGGTGTCCATCATTTTTGGCAGTACGAGGCGCGAGGACTCCTGCGCATTACAGCGCTTTTGCGATCGAAATTTATGGCAATGGCTCCTTTGCAAGCGTCTCTGGAAGGCCTTCACAATCAATATGCATTGAAGGAAGCCGAGAAACACGTAGCGTTGCCACTGCTGCCGGGCCTTTTGCAGCCCATGGAGACTCCAGGAGCGACTTTTTGATGGATAGACAGAGCTCAACTCTTTGCAAAAGGTGCGTTCCGGCGCTCTTCAGGTGCACGCGGAGGTTTGCTCTTCGAGCAATAGATGCGGTGGATATACGTATTAACGTATTAGCATTTAACGAAGGTGCTGCAGAGTTTTCCAATGAGCGGTTTAACACATCCTTTCGGTTGTTTAGCATGTTATCTGGCTCCTCGGTCTGCTATGTTCTCTACTCTTCCCTTAGCTAAGCTGCCGGCTAAGGGTACTATAACAGTTCGAAAATTGCCAAAATACTTATACTTAAGGTTTCTCCGCACGAGCCCTAGCTATACGTATATACTATTATACTAGATAGGAGCTCTTTTATTCCTAGAGACTTCCGCTAAGTATTAAGCTAAAATTTAACTAACCTATTTATAATTAACGCTATAGCCTAATACTATTATAGATAGTAAGGCGCGTATAGTATATAAAGGGTTAGGGTTAGGGGTCTTGTCTATAATGTCTTATAAGTAGACTCTTTCTATTATAGTATTAGAATTTATAACCTAAAGATATACTAGATGTCGACTACTATACTAATAAGGATATATAGAGGCTAACTTAGATAGTATTATAGGGCGCTATAGCCTATCTAAGGACCTTTTTACCTAGGAGTAGATAGAAGATAGTTTAGACTATAAGGCGTATATTAAACCCCTCGCTACCTTAGTAGGCTTAGAAGATATACTATTTAGGAATCTACCTATAAGGTCTATCTAGAGATAGCCTCTTTAAGAGTATAAAGAATAACCTACTACTACTTATATAAGATCTATAGGTCTAGAGAGTATTATTAATATACCTAGCTTCCCTAAGGGATTATAGGGTTTTAGATTATTTTAGGTAGTTATATCTTAGATATAATTTAACTTAGGTAGTAGTTAGTTATAGCTTGCCTACTTGCCTTCTATTATAGTATTACCTTAGCTATTCGACTATATAGATTATAGTTACTTTCTACTATATAGCCTAGTACCTAACTATCTATATTCTAGAAGGTTCCTAATTAGTTTAGAGCGTTATAGGATCTACCTAAGTTAGGCTAAAAGCCCTTCCTTCCCTAGCTAGTAAGCTTTATTAGCTACCTAGGTAGAACTAAAAATACTTTTCTATTTAAGTAGTAAGCTTTACTTGTCGCCTAGGTTAAACTAAAAATACTTTTCTATCTTATTAGTAAGGTTTTACTATTACCTAGATCAAAATAAAAATACTTTTATATCTTATTAGTAAGATCTATTTATTACTTAGGTCGAAACAAAAATACTTTTATATCTAGTTAGTAAGCTTTACTTAACTATCTAGGTTAGCTAGAAAACTTGTTCTCTATTCTATTAGTAAGCTTTCTACTACTTAACTAGGATAACTTAGTATATATCTTATATTAAGGTTTTATTTAGTCTCTTATAGATATATATATATTAAGGACCTTCTCTCTACTAGTAGAATATAATTTAGTAGGTAGGTTATTTTTTGCTATTTATACCTTCTAAGGTTAGCTTTTATAAATTAGCGCCTATATTTATTACTTTACCTATTAGTAAAGGTATATACTCTTAGCTACCTATATCTATATATTTATATAGTTTACCTATAGATATATAGGTAGAAATAGATATTACCTACTTTCGCTTACTACCTATCTACCTATAAGTTGCCTAGACTTATATAGGTAAGCTCTATATAGTATTAGGGTACTATTAAATAGTTATATCTAACATAAGTATAGAGTTTAATATTATCTAAGATAAATAATAAGGCAAATCTAATAGTATTATAACTTAACTATTATACTATCTACGTCGCTATCCTATTTAGTATTCTAACTTTCTATAAGTACTAATCTTATCTTTTCTAACCCTTATAATACCTATGTCTATTACCTACTATTTAATAAGAAGTCTATATCTATAAACTTCCTTTCTATCTCTCTTCCTAATAAGCCTACCTATTTCCTTTTTATAGTTTTTTTTACTATCTAAGCCTTACGTAGGCTTAGAAGTATATATACTTTTTATTACCTTAATAAAATAGCTTTTATTTACTTCTATATTAGTATGTCTAACTATAGCCCTATACTCCCTACTAGTAGCAAAATAATAAGTCCTATACTTTTTAAGGTATAGCTAAGGTACTATCTATATATCTTATCTCCTTTATTAGCTAAGTCTTCTATAGTATTATTCTAGATAGGTAGGATTACTTTACTTATACTAAAACCTTTTGCTTTATCTAGAGCTAGATATATCTCTTTAGGCCTACCTTTTCTAGGTCTTCCTCTCTTATAGTTATCTTCTAGTCTAGTATAATTTAGCTTGTCCTTAGTCCCTTTTTAAACGTCCTTACTTAGCCTAGCCTAAATAGTAATATTACTAGTAGGTTATCGAGGCGTATATATTAAAGGTCTTAAAGGAAGGCTATATATTAACATTTAAAATTATTACCTAAGTTTAGGATACTAAAAAGGTTTTAGCTTACTTGCTAGCTACCTTCTCTTTCTATAATCTATTAAATAAGTAGGTACTATTTAGTATCTATATATATCTATTACTATCTATCTTATACTATAGCTACCTATACTAATAGTATACTATATTCTACTATTAGTATAAGGTACTACTAATAGATATAGAGCTAATTAGCTACCCCCTATACTACTAAGTATTATACTATAAACCTTATATTAGCCTTAGCTTACTCTAAACGTTACTCTAGATAGTTATAGAAATCGATTCCCTTTAGTATTACTAGGAATCTAAGATAGTAGTACTCCTAGACCTAAGGTATAAGCTTAGCCCTCTAATAGATTAGTCTAGGGTTACTTCTTAGTATTATATATCTATATTTTGTAGTATTTACCTCTATACTATTCTATATATACTACTAACCTACTACCTTTAGTAATAGCTTAATCTCTATCTCTTTATAGTATAGTAACGCCCTATTGTCTATATAGAATACTATTTATAGTAAGCCCTCTATACCTTTATTTAGGTCCCTAATTAACTTATCTACTACTATATTCTAGAGTAGTAGTAATAGTAAAGATCCTTATAGTACTCCTTAGCTATAGGTTAGGGTTAGGGGTTTTGTATATAATAGTATAGGAGCCTTACTCTATTATATATAGAATTTATAACCTATAAAGTATTAACTAGACCTACTAATATAAGTAAGGATGTAGTATATATACTAGCTATATATACTAGCTTAACTTAAAAAGGTAGTTTAGGCTAATCTAATAAGGACCTTCCTACTAGAAAGAAAAATTAGTAGAAGATAGTTTAAACTATATAATAAAATTATCCCTTATTACCTCGATAGTTTTAGAAGATACGCCTCTTAGGAATCTACCTTTTAGATATACCTAAGGTACCTATTATAAGAGTAATATATTTAACCTACTACTTCTATATAGGACCTATAGGCTTAGGCTTATCTCGATAAGCTATCTAGCTACCTTAAAGAGTTAGGAGAGTTCTACTACTAAATTATAGTTAGTTATATCCTACTAAGGCGTAGTTCTAATAGTAGTAAGTTATAGTATACTTACTTGTTTTTACTATAGCTTTACTTATACTATCTAGCCTATAGAGGATTACTACCCCCTATATATAGGCCCTAATAAACTATATACTCGCCTATTACTATAGGTAGTAGGGTAAGCTTAGTTATAAGGGCTATATTATACTAGCTAGTAACTCTACGTCCTCTACCCCCTTATTAGTCTACTAGCTAGTAAACTTGCTATACGAGATTTAGCTTTCCTTACTAGTTAGTATTTTAGGTAGGACTATATCGATATTTAGTACGCTATCCTATACCCTATATCTATTTACCCTATACTATTGCTTAGTAGTAGACGAGGCTTATTCCTATTATACTATTAGCTAGTAGATAAGGCTTAGAGAAGCCTAGTAATATATAGGCCTAGATAGTAGTAGCTTTAGTACTATAAAACCTTATCTTATTACTAAGATCCTATATCCTAGGATTATATAAGATTATATTAGTAGTAGTATATCTAACTATCTCTATCGAAGGAGACCTACCTTATCTAGTACTATATAGGCGGGTATTGTTTTTATAGTTACTATATCCTACCCTTATATAGACTTAGCCCTCTATCCTACCTAGTATTATATAGGTCGAATACGCTACTAAGGCTCTAAGTAGTAGGTATTATACCTTAGACTATAAGATAAGTAGGCTAGATTAACGTCTTCCTAGATAATAAGTTAGAGCTACTATTAGTCTTATATCTTATTTAGTATTATGTACTTGCCCTCCTTACTCTCTACTAGAATACTCTATATCTATTCTAAGATTTCTACTATGCGTAACTACTACTAGCTATTTAATAGGAAATCTAGGTCTATAAACCTACCTCGCTAACTAGTATCTAACTTTACTACCTACTTCTTCTTCTATATACTCTCTCTCCTTTCTAACCTTGCTACTACCTAAAAATATATATACTTCTCGTCCTTTTACTAAAACCTACGCTATTTGCCCTTATACTTATATATTAAGCTATACCCCTATATACCTCGCTAATAGTAAAATAGCTTATCCTAGTAACCTTTTAGCGTTACTAGGACACTATCTATAAATCTTAGGCCCTTTTTTAGGCGCGTTAGCTATAGAATAATAGTTATTAGATATACCTTCCGCGCCTATACTATTAGCCTCTACCTTACTTAGCCCTAGGTAAACCTCTTTAGGCTAGCCTTATTCTACTTACCTTTACGCGTAGTCGCCTTTTACTTCTATAGTACTCTACTCTTCTATAGCGCCTTTCTAAAGCTACCCTTCTAGCCTAGGGAGTATAGTAGCGCCTATAGAGGGTTTAAAACGTCTACCCGCTTAAGATCTTAGAGGAAGCCTATATAATAGTATTTAAATTAATCTAGTAGATTTAGTACCTTTAGTAGGTTCTAACTTATTCGCTACCTATGTTCCCTATAAGTAATCTATTAGATTAGCGGTTGCTATCTTAACTCTACTACCGACTACTAGTATATATCCTCTACTATTACTACCTATACTAATAGTACTCTATACTCTAGAATTAGTACTAGATACTACTAGTATACCTATAGCTAGTTCCCTACTCTCTATATTCCTAAGTATTCTACTATAAACCTTACTTACTTTGTCGCCTAGTCTAGCCGCTACTCTAGATACGCCTAGAAATCGATCTCTATAGTAGTTATAGGAAATCCTAGATAGTAATATTTATATACCTAGGGAATTCTTTCTATCGCTTACTAGATAGGCTCTAGTTCTACTTATTAGGTTACCTAGCTATACTTTTCTATATTTACCTTAATGCTATTCTAGCTATATTAGTCCCCTACCTAGCTAAGTATTAGTCTAATCTCGCCCTTGTTATAATATAATAGCGCCCTATTATTAGCGTAGAAGACCGCCTATAGTATACTAGTTATCTCTATATTTAATGCCTAAATTAAGTTATCTACTATAATATTCTATAATAGTAGAGATAGTAGGGACCTCTATAATACCCCTTATCCCTATAGTATTTAGATAGATACCTTACTATTAGCTATTACCCTCGATACTAAGCTAGCGGTTAGGCTTACTAATAGCGCTATATAGTAGGCTAAATACCCTTACGCTACTAACCCCTATTATAGGATCCCTTAGTCTACTATATTAAATACTACGTAGAAGTTAAGAAAGAGTACCCTAGTATACTACTACTACTCTAGCGCTATATAGATAGTAGCTACTAGTATTAGGGTCGAGTAGTTAGCCTAAAATCCTACCTAAGCTAGGTATAGCTAGAGGTAGTCTAGCCCTTTAAGATACTTTAGTAGTAGCAACTTAAATAGCTTATAGAATATTATAATTAGCGTAATTAGTTATATATTACTAATTGTCTTTAGCTTAGTCTAGTCCTTTATAAGTAGCTAGATCTTAATTTAGTTCTATTATTATAGTATTACTTTCTATACTATATATATATTAAATAGGGCTACTAGGTATTCTAGAAGCGTTATATATTATAGGGCCTTTAACGCTTATATATAGACTCTATCCTCGCTATAGGCCTTTAAGCTATCCTACTCCCTAATTATATCGCGTATATCCTTAGCTAACTAGGTCTATCTATTTTCTCTCTTACTATCTTACTAGTTATTATTATTGTCTAGCTTATCTATTAGCTAGGTGTAGTACTACTCGCCTAATACTACTACTACTTCTTCTAGCGCTATTAGTCTATCTATTGCGCTATAAAGGGGGCTATTGTCCTTATCTAACTCGAATACCTAGTATATAAGGTAATAGTATAATATCTCTATAGTAGCCTAGCGCTAGCTCCCCCTACCTATCTAGACTACTATCCCTAGGGTATCTATATACGCTATCTAGATTACTTCTACTAAGGTAGTATCTAGCCTATCTAGTTTCTTAGTTATAGTAAATATACGTTCTACGCCTACGCTAAGGGCTACCTACCTCTCCTATAGATTAGTAGCTAGCGCCCCCTTCCTAAGTTTCCTAATATAGTAGTATAGTAGCTTTACCTCTATTACTAATTAGCCCTCTTCCTCTAGGATAGTTACTATTATAAGTATTATATACTAGTAGTCTATTATTAGGCCTAGGTCGCTATTAGCTAGAAGGTAGAGCGTATTCTCTATATAGGTCTATTATATAAAGTAGTAGTCTACTATTAAGGCATCCTCTACTTCTATACCTACTAGTAGCCTTAGCCCCTTAGTTAGAGTTAGCTAGCGTATACTATTAGTATAGGTCTACTAGTCGATTAATCCCCTTTACTCCTAGGGTATTAGGGCTAGAGTTAGGCTATAGTATATATTTATATCCCCTAGGACTACCTCTACTATTACTACGTAGTCTAATACTACTTATGCCTTCTACTTTAGTATACTTAGGGGTAGGTAGATCCCTACTACTATTACCTCTCTAACTATTAGAGTAATAGTGTTAGGCATTATAACTACCTACTTCCTTAGTTACTAGTATACCTAGCTCGAGCCTAGTAGATATAGCCTACCCTTATATTAGAAGCCTATCCTTATTAGTAGTTATAGTATATAAGCTAGTATATAAAGGCTCGCTATATAGTATTTATATCTAATATACTATATCTCTACTATAAAGGCTATATCTAGCGTACTTGCCTCTACTAGGCCTATAAGCTAGTTCTATATTACTCTATTTAGCCTATATATATTTATATATACTATATATAGCGCCTCCCCCCTTATATCTAGTAGCCCTATTATAGGGTAGTTAGTATTACTCTACCTCTATACTATTTATATCTACTAGGCCTAGCGTTTCTACCTCTTTTACCTTTAGCCCTTCTATCTTATAATAGGTATAGGAGCCTAGAGAACTTATTATTACTTTCTAGGGGATATAGTAGCTTAAGGGCTAGTTTACTCTTTTAGCTATTCTACTCTTTATCTACTATTAGTAGTATATTCTCCTTTTTAATCTCCTCGATTAGAGCCTTTACTTACTAGGCGAGCTTTACTATATAGTTAGCTTATATCTTATTTACCTTAGCCCTTACTCTCTTACTACCTCTCTTTAGTTCTATATCGAGTATCGATAATAGTACTATCTTAGTTAGGTAAAAGTACCTAAAGATACCTAAGCCCTTCTCTAGTTTTATCTCTTCTATTAGAGGTAGAGTATTATTAAAGCCCTTTAGTAGTAGAGGTAGAGTCTAGGGTCGCCTCTCTATCTTAGTAGAGGTACGTGTTACTTCTAGATCTCCTATTAGTAGGGGTAGTATATATAGGCGCCTCTTTACCTAGATCTGCTAAGTAATCCTTAATAGGTCTTGTCCCCTATCCTCTAGCTATTAGAGTATCCTCTAGTATATCCTATCTACCTTCTCTTTCTCTAGTACCTCGATAGCCCGCTTAATATATACTAGATAGGATAGGGTTATATAGCCCTCTTCTATCTCTTTCTACTACTAGATAGAGTCCCTATACTAGAACTATTACTACTTTAGCCTATCCTCTACCCTCTTTCTTTCTTTATTTTTATAGTAGGCGTATATAGGTTTCTCTAGCGCTAGATAGTTTAGGTAGCGGATCTACTAGCTAAAGTAGTAATAGAGGTTCTCTACTAATAGATAGAGACTATCTAGATCTATATATTTTGCCTTCTACTATAGGGCGTTACTTGTTATAGCCTATATTGCTTAGGGTTAGTCTAGGCTAAGTCGATAGTAATTACCTTATAGAGTCCCTAGATACCTCTTAATATCTTCTAAGGCTCTACGCCTTATTACTATAAATGTTTAGGATTAGCCTACCTACTAAACTACTTTTGTCTAACCTAGATTAATTGTATATATACTAGAGGCGCCTTCTTTAGATCTATATCCTTTTATATATCTATAAGTTCTATTTTACTTTAGAGGTATAGAGTATTTTATAACTATTAGTTCTACTTTTCCTATATTAATACTAGAATGTATACTCGCTAGCTCTACCTTTTCCTAATTAATACTAGATTATATATCCTACCTCTTTTTTATAGAATTTAGGTATCTTATACCTTTTACTTTTTAAGTAATAGGTAAGTAAGGTATAGTACCTAAATCTAGTAGCTAGTAGGGTTTATACTCTCTATATATTTTTTTACCTAGTAATATTCGCTCCCTCTCTCTATTCTACTAGCTAGTAAAGTAACCTTACCTATTCTACTAGCTAGTAGAGTAACCTTTATCTATTCTACTAGCTAGTAAAGCGACCCCTTCCTAATTTTACTAGCTAGTAGAGCCCCCCCCCTCCCTTTAGTCTCTCTACTAGCTAGTATTGCCGCTTCTCTATATAGGATTATTTTGTCTCTAACCCCTTACTAGCTAGTAATTTAATAGGTAGTTACTATAAGCTATTTTCCCTTACTAGCTAGTATACTATATAGTAGGCTTATCTTAGAGTAGAATAGTCTCTATAACTTATAGTTAGTCCCCTATAGTTTATAGTTTATAGGTAGGATATTAGTTATATCTTATTATACTATTATACCTATACTATTATAATTTCTATCTCTACCTATATCTAGCTCTCTTAGGGCCTTAAGAGGTTAGAGTTAGGCCCTACTAATTCTTTTTATTAAACCTATCTCTCTAATTATTATCCTTCCTATCTAGGCTAGGGTTACTTCCTAGTAGAGTCTATAGGATTATAGGGACTACGTTAAACTATAATAGCCCTAGTTCCTATAGCTCTAGCTTTGTCTCTATCTATTACTTAATTCCTAATAGTAAGAGGGGTAAGGGTTCGCCTACTATTACTTAGGCTAATAGGGGTACTAAGGCCTCTACTAGGCTAATTATATATAGATAGAAGGTCTATACTACTACTAGCTAGGTAGTTAGCTCCCTATTTAATAGTATCTAGTTAATCTAGTTTATAGTTAAGGCTATAGAAAAGAGAGCTACTACTCTTTATCTAAGGGTCTAGGTAACCTCTCGCTATTACTAGCTATATTTTAATATCCTTCTAAACTTGTTATATTGTTTCTTCTTTAGCTCTAGCCTCTCTTTATATAGCTACTCGAATATACTCTCCTTTATAATTACTTGTACTAGCTAACCCTATCTATATATACTAGCCTATAACTTCTTATAGTACTAGTAGAAATCTATACTAAGTAACTAGTCTAGTAGTTATTCTAGCTAGTATACTACCTTCTATTAATTTATAACGTCCTATAGCTAGATAAACTATATATCTTAGTTATCTTACTTTTAGAGCTAGGCCTAGTTCTAGACTACCTACTACTACTAGTCCCCTTTATTTAGGGCTTCTATTAGAGTCGCGAGGTAGGTCCTATCTAGGTACTACTTCTATATTAGCGCCTATTACTCTTTAGTTATACCTACTCTAGCTATCTCTATTAAAAACTCTACTATAGTCTTTTAGGTCTAGTTAGTACTTATTAGGATAGTATTAGCTAACTATACTATAGCCTATTTATAGACTACCTTTAGTACCTATATTATAAGTATCTCTACCTAGCTAGGTTAGGTAGGTATTAGCTTATATAGTATAGTAGAGTCCTTTAGATTACTACCTATATAGAGATATACCCCTTCTATATCTTTAAGTAATCTCTTTTATTTTATATCTAATAATGCCTATAGCCTTAGGTCCTAGATACTATAGTCCTATCCTAAGTCGCTTAAGTTATTTAGCCTATAGGCTATATATAGGATTATAGCGCTATATTAGACTATATACTAGGTCCCTTTTAGCTTTTACTTTAGTAATATCTAGTAGCTTAAGCTACTACTTAAACTTAGTTATAAGCTTACGCTATTATTATTTTTCTAAAGTAGTACCTATAAGGCCTTAAGGTACTTTTACTATATTATATAGCTATAGATATTAGGTATTATCTCTATTAGGTTGCCCTTAGCTACCTTTAATATTTAGTTATAGATAGAGTAGTTTTTTCTAGTAGATAGTTTAATACTACTACTATTATTAGCTAGTAAATTAGGCTATCCAAGAAAGTCGAATCAACTGCGTACAGAGTTGATTCAGCGCCCACACAAAATTTTTGCCAAGACTGGGGTAAGAGGGCCCGGTTGATTCAGGCCCGGTTGATTCACTTAGGGTAAGCAAAAACTTGGTCCGATGTCGCCCAAATTTGGATATGTTGTCGAGAGCATCTTTGCGACAAATGTTTGTATTGGAAGTTTTGCTTAGAGTCGTACCGTTGCCGAGATATTGCTGCCGTCCCTTAAGGTAAGGTCGAGGAGTCCCGAAGCTAGGGTCGGCGAAGTTGCAAGGGTTCCCCTACACGAGACAGGAAGCGCAAGGCAGGTAAAGGCAACGCTAATATCGCAAGACAGAAGGTGCAGAGCCGTTAGAAAAGAGCAACAAAAAGTCGAAAAAAAGGTGTAGTCCATAGGCATCCTCGTCGTCGTACCTGGAGAAATTCGAGACGTAATGGCGACCGATGCGACGGAGCATTTTCATCATTCGAGCGAGTGGCACGTCGTCATCTGCAAGGAGTGTCAATACGCAGTATGGCCGAATCAGATCGTCGGACACCTAACAAACAAGCAACACGCTCTGCCTCGGAAAATCGCGCTATCAATATCGGATGAAATCGAACAGTGGCCCGGCATTGCTCTGTTCCCGAGTGAGTTTAGGGTACCCGACTCTGTCACGGTAGCCATCGATGGGTTAGCTCTCTATGAAGGCGGAATTAAATGTGAATTAGGCGCTAGAACGTGCAGATACGTCTGCCGCGATTGGAACACTGTAAAGAAACATTGGCGAGAGGTTCACGGATTCTCACCCGGACAGAAACGAGGCGGCTCCGGGCGATTAAGAAAGGAGGACATCGAACGTCAGGTTTCCCAGTCCTGTCGCCATGTGCGCTGCCAGCGATTCTTTGTACAGAAAGACCATTCGCAGTATTTCGAAGTGCAGTCGACTCCCGACACCGACCGGCGAGGGATTAGCCGTAACCAGGCGCAGGAGACGTGGTCGCAGGTGCGGGAAAGGGCGTGCTCGCACTACGACGAGATCCGTGCTAGCGACATCATCCGACCAGGCGAGGCAGACGAGGTCAACCCGTGGTTAAAGCGTGCAGGGTGGCTGCCGTATCTGGAAGGGTTTAGTAGCCGCGACATCTTGCGATTGATCGAGGAGCCAGCCGACGACGAGGCCGTCTTGTTAAGTCAGGTCGACGAGAGCGACACCGATGTCTTCCGCGAGCGAGTTGCCGCCGTCATCTGGCACGCCGTCGCCGATGTCGCCCGCATTAGCCAGGAGACGGTGTCCCAGAGCGGCGTGATGCTGCGATTCGAAGCCATCCGCACCGAGGTGCATCAGAACCTGTACCACCCGCTAGACTCGTATCAGACCCGCGACAGCATCGCCCGACAAGGCCGATACTGGCAACAGATTGTCATCTTTCTCGTCCGCGCCCGGCAGGAGCACGGCCGGCAGGCTCCGCCATTCAAGTTCAACCGCCGACAGGATCGGGCATATCAACGCTTAATGGCTGCCGCGGAGGCGGTCGTGACCCAGGGCGACGAGAGCGATCTGTCCGACGATTCGGATGCGTCTCCCGCCGACGACAGCGATGCCGAACATGCCAGCATCCGTAGCGCTCCGCCCCCGCTGCGGCAGACACTCACCGAGCTGCAGTCGGCGTGTCTGTCGTTCTGTATCGAGCTGCTTAATCAACGGATCCACAACCGCGAGTACGACATGGCGATGATCTGCGCACTCGCCGCGCTTGGGGTTAGTCCGAAAGGCAAAGGGTTTCGCGGTCCCGACACATACCCGTCCATCTTGTCGGCCGTGATCAAAGTCGCCCATTTCATCGTCGTGCAACAGGCGGACCAGCTTGGACAGTGGGACGACGAAGAATATAGCCCGGGCGAGAGCCCGTGTGAGTTCGAGGACAGCGGGTATGAGAGTAGCGGGAGCCGTCAGTCTCCCCGGCGGCGGGGCTTAAGCAGTTTCGACTGGGTGCGACGGATGATGGATTCGTTCATGGTCCGAGGGTGTGCGAGCCCGATGCAGTGGATGCTAGATCTGCGGGCGTACGGGATGAAGATCGGGATGAACACTACGTCTCCCGGGCACGTCGACTGGAGCAACGGCGATACACTGCAGTATAAGTCGCTCAAGTTCTCGATGGCCGACTTCCGAGGCATGGTCGCCCAGCTGCACCAGGCAACCCGGCGGGCGCTCGTCGAGGATGTCATGTTAACCCCCGCCGCCGACGACATCCCCGCTATCCCGTGGCAGCATCTCTACGACGATCCGAGCAACAGCGAGCCGAATTGGAGCTTTCTCGACGACCGCCGGTCCAAGCTGCCCGTCGACGGGCACGACTGGCTGTTCGACCGCATCGGCACCCGCCCGCATCTCGCCGAGCGCTTCGTCCGCCCCGAGACGTCGAGTGGCATCGATCAGGAACGGATGCGGGACTGGTTCCGGCAGGTCATCGCATTCCGGGGCAAGCTTCTGGCACTGATGCATATCACCGGCGGCCAGCCCGCGCGTGGCCCCGAGATCTTAAGCATCCGGCACCGGAACACCGTGCAAGGCGGACACCGCAATCTGTTCATCGAAGACGGTATGGTCGTGTTCGTGACCCGCTATCACAAGGGATACGAGGTGACCGGCGACGTCAAGATCATCCATCGGTATCTACCGCGGGAGGTGGGCGAGCTCGTCGTGTGGTATCTGTGGCTCGTCTTACCGTTCGCGCAGCGGATGCAGGCGATGCTCTGGCAGCAGTCGACGCTCTCCGATCATCTGTGGCCGACGGACCCCGACGGACGGAAGTGGACGACGGACCGGATGAAGCACGAGATGCAGCGGGCAAGCCGGGCCGGACTGGGCCAGTCGTTCAACGTCGCCGACTATCGTCAGATGGCGATTGCAATCAACCGCCGGTGGATCTGTAAGCCCGTCGGCGGTGCGGCGGACGGTGCAGACGAGGAAGAGGAAGACGGGGTGTCGGCCGACCCGCTCGCTAACATAGCCGACGAGCAAGCGGCGCATTCGTCGTCCGTCGCCGGGGCAGTCTATGCCCGCGAGACGCAGGAGCTGCCGGGGTGGATGGCCGGCCGGCGGCAGCAGTTTCACTTGATCAGTAGCAAGTGGCACCGCTTTCTCGGATTCCCGGCGCCGTCGATCAAATCCGATCTGAAGCGGAAGCGCTGCCCGTTCGAGACGGAGGCGGAGGATGCCCGGACGCAGCGGCAGCTCGCGCTGCGACACATGGACGGTCCCGCTCAGTTGCAATGGATGATGCGCAAGCCGGTCGTGATGCGGAGCGCGCAGGCGGAGGCGATGCAGGCGGTGCAGCAGGGCGAAAGCCCCGTGGTCGTCGTCATGCCGACGGGGTCAGGCAAGAGCATTCTGTTCATGCTGCCGGCGTTCGAACAGAGCGGAGGGGCCACGATCGTCGTCGTGCCGTTGAAATCGTTGCGCGCGGACATGATGGAGCGATGTCGTGCGTTCAACATCGACTGTGCCGTCTGGAGCGCTAGGCATGCCGTCGACGGGGCGTCGATCGTTCTCGTCACGCCGGAAAAGGCGCTGTCGCCGGAATTCGGCTCGTTTGTTGGACGGCTCCGACAGACGCAACGCTTGGATCGCATTGTCATCGACGAGTGTCACGTTATTCTCAACGATCGATGGGATTTCCGGCAACGGCTACAGCAGCTCGGGCTCTTGGCATATGCCGAGACGCAGATGTTGCTCTTGACGGCAACGCTCCCCCCGAGCGAGGAGCAGAAACTGTTCGAGCGGATGTACTGGCGGCGTGACGGGGTCCGCTTGATCCGCGCTTCGACGGTGCGGTCGAACATCGCATACAGCGTGATCGATGGGCCGGAGGAGAGCCGGCCGCGCATCGCACTGCTCGCCGCGCTCGTCGAGAGCGTCTTGCGAGACCCGGAGCAGCTAGAGGGGAAAGTCGTCGTGATGTGCGAGAGCAAGCCCGGGATCCGGGCGATTGCTGAGTCGGGTCTGTTCCCGTGCGAGCCGTTTCACGCCGACATGACCGACGAGCGGAAGGACGAGGTGTTGCAGGAGTTTCGAGCGGGTCGGATCCGGACGGTCGTCGCGAGCAGCTCGTTCAACATGGGCATCGACATCGCCGACATCCGGCTCGTTGTACACATAGATGAGCCGCGAAGTCTGCTCGACTACGGGCAGGGTAGCGGTCGCGCTGGGCGAGACGGGTCCGCGAGTCGGGCGATCATCATCCGGGGAGGGTTGGGGTTCGGAGACGAACGGGTCAAGCAGTATATGGACCGGCATCGTTCGCAATGTCGTCGGATCGACATCGATCGATATCTCGACGGCGACGACGCCCGCGAGCGCTGTCAAACCGACGAACTACAATGCGATTGGTGTCAACAGCAGAGCGAGGCGGCGAAGATGACCGCGGTCAAGATCAAGGAGGAAGCGAGGGAGGAGCGGGCGGTCGTCGCATCGCAGACCCGGCAGCGATCGGTGCCGCAGAGCCGACGAACGATGGAGGTCCGTCGTGAAGCCGAGGGGGAAGAGATGCTCACGCAGCGGCTCGATGCTTGGAAGGGGATGTGTGTGCCGTGTCGTAGTCGCGGGTATGGTAGCATGCATAGCATCACGAAATGTCCGCAGGGGCATAGTCGGACGGCAGAGGAGGAGCGGCGAGTGTTGCAGCGATCGATCAAGTACCCCGGGAACATGGTGTGTTACCGCTGTGGCGTGTCAAAGGTCATCTGTCAGCGGTGGACCGCCGACGGACGAGTGCCGGCGACCGAGTTTGATCGCTGTCAATTTTTCGGGGTATTGATCGGGGTCGTCGTTGGGATCAAGCACGCATACCCCCCCGTATGGGAGCGGTGGCTACAGCAGATAGATCGAGGAGGGGTCGTCGTCCGTTCGATGGAGGAGCTCGTCCGATTTTTGGGATCCGAGGCCGAAAGTCGATCGGGTACGACAGAGCTCGTACATGCTTTCATGTGGTTAACGGAGCAGGTTTCGTAGGGCATAGGGGGTTACGGCTTTCGAGAGTAGAGGTCTCGTTT
The DNA here is from genome assembly GCA_022701445.1 of Hortaea sp. C3G1500-4. Lineage (NCBI taxonomy): Eukaryota > Fungi > Ascomycota > Dothideomycetes > Mycosphaerellales > Teratosphaeriaceae > Hortaea > Hortaea sp. C3G1500-4. The sequence continues at coordinate 845,243 of JAJVDI010000016.1, forward strand.
TAGGAGAGCGATCGGGGTCCGGTTTAGGGTAAAATTTAAAATTAGAGTTATAGTTTTTAGAATAGTACTATAATTATATAATTTAGAGACAAGAGAGCAGAAGAGTAAGAGACGCAATAGTCTTAATAGTATTTTTATAATAGGTTAATTTAGAGAGATAGAATAATACTTTAAGGTCTACTAGAGAGTAAATAATTAGATAGAATAATAGGGTTATAATATAGCCGAGCTAGAAAACGCTTAGAAACACAATAAACAAATAGAGATTTAAAAGAGGATATTATAGACCTAATAGATTTAGAGCTAGCAAATATTAAATACTTTTCTAGAAAGGTTTTCTTAGAGTAGGAATCTTAGGGTTATAATATAACCGAGTAAGGACAAGCTTAGGTATAGACACAAGAAGACTTGGTCTAAATAGCTATATTATAGAGTAGCTACTATCGAAGATATTTAATTTTCAATGTTTTTTAATAAAACTTTTATTTAAGTAGAAGGGTTAGGGTTATAATATAATCGAGTTAGGACTAGCCTAGAAATCAGGTAAGAAAGACTTAAATAGAAGGGCTATATTATAGACCAGCTACTATAGAAGATATTTAATTTTTGATGTTTTTTAATAAATCTTTTATTAGAGTAGTAGTATTAGAGCTATAATATAATCCAATTAGGACAAGCTAAGAAGTATATTAAAGAAGATCCAGTTAGAA